>PVLA01013239.1:0-38204 GCA_004027455.1 Hydrochoerus hydrochaeris
AGAGGAGAGGAGGGGAGAGCAGAGGAGAGGAGAGGAGAGGAGGGATAGAAAGGACAAGAGGAAAGAAAATACAACGCTAAAATTCTCATCTTGATTAAGTTTTAGACAAGCATCTTTTTTTGTTCATAACCTTCTATTGAACTATTTATTCTGAAAACATTAGTAGTTGTAATTGCCATTTATCGGTTCCCTTTTGAGGTGTAAGTCTTAAAAGAATAAACTGCAGGTCCTATAGGTCAGGACTGTCTTTCTCAGTGATAACCTGGGGAGCTTCGTGGAAATCTCAACATCAAAGACAGTACCCCTGCCTCCCAGGCCCCGTGAGCCACAGCCTGACAATGCTGCCATCTTCTTCCAGGTGTTAAAGTATTTTATTTTTGTCATGAAATATGAAGATGTTTTCCTTTCCTCACAGTAAGGCAATCAGTAAACAGCGGCTACTATGCGTCTCTTTCCTTAGCTCTGTTCCGTGCTGGTCGAGCTCCACGGAGTCTGGCTTTTCTCTCTTGTAAAATCCTTCTGGACTCTGTGTTTGCTTTGGTTATAAGCGGTATTACCCGGCGGATCGCAATGCACAATCCTTACTTTTCTTTGTGGCTAACTTTCCTATGAAAACAAATAAATATTGTGTCAGCGAGCAACAGAAGTCCTAAATTTGTATTTAAATTTATAAAAATAGAACAACGCTATGTTGAAGCAGGGGTTTAGGATTAGTCACCTTCTCCTTATTTTGATCTCAGACTCCATGGAATTGTGTGCAGATAAAGGACCCCAAACAGTGAAGTGGTAACCATGCTCTCTAGGTGGGAGCTTCAGACAAGCGCTTGTTTTTTATCTCAGACATGTGCTCGGGTGTGTGGGGGAACCAGTTTCCCCACAGGCCTGTCACAGAGCATAATTTATGTGGCTTTGAAAAACATGAGAAGTGCTCCATATTGTTAAGTATATCTTTAGGGAGAGAAATGATTCCATCTGTCCAGGTGATTGTTTATTGATAGCATAAATCCTTGGGCTGATTTTTCAGCTTTCAGCATTTTACACTGAGTCACCTGAATGGAAACTACCCATGAAAAGATGCAGTAGATACGGCTGAACAATAAAAGGTAATTCCATATGTAATGCACACCATTGTCTGTCTCCGTGGCTCACATAACTCAGATACCCTTCAGAAGTCCGTTATAGATGGATGATGCCATTCACCAGTGATAGACACCCAAACTAAAGAAATGTAAAATTGCTAGGTGTATAAAACTCCTGTATCTGTCTCTTGAAACATTAGCAAATGTAAATATATAGTCTGCTCAGAAGAAAACAAAGCATATTTATGGTGTGAATGTTTTAAAAAGATAAGAAGATAGACTTGACCCAGGAATAATTCAGAATGTAGTAACAAATAATAGTATTTTATGATTATCATATGTATTCTCCAAAATACCACCATCATATTTGAAATTGAAGCAATATAAATTCATCACATAGCACAGCTATGGGTAGGGAATATTGTTTAAAATGTGATTAACATTTACACTAAGATCTCCTTTTGTTTACATATTCAATAGAAGAGAGTCATCGAACCATTTCCATTGAGGGAGAAACCAACATTTCATTTTTTAAAATTGTAAAAACAAACCAACAACAACAAAACAATAAAAATGATGATACAGAATTTCCAAACTAAATATTAGAATATTAACACTAGTTAATATGCTGCATCTGATGGACCACTTCCAAAATGGTCCCACAGCAGGGGCAGCCTAATTCCTATTTTAACACCAACACAAATATTCAAGAACAGCAGTGAGCAACAGTATCACAGATTCACAGGGAAAATTACATTTTAACCTGTGAATTTGGCAAATATTAGGAATAGTAGTTACTCCTTGGTGCAAAGTGCAATAGCATCTCCGTTTTAAAAAGTGGGTGGAGGGTGGGAGTGAGTCCCAGTAGCAGAACCAAAAAACGTGAAGACTCTGTTCAAGAAACTTTGCATGTGGAAGATTTGACTATCGCAGACTTCGTGGGCATGTCTTTCCAAATGAGCCAACCACAGCCCTGTCATGCGAAGTTTCATGTGAATATGGACTGTGGAAAATTACACACATTTTGAGAAAACCTAGTCACTCAAATTTCATTTTCTTGGTGGAAGGTGGAGGTCTTGAAATAGCATGATGATCCCAGAGTTTTCTCTCATAATTCTCTGGTGAACGGCAAGATATAAAAAATAGTGAATTTTATTGAAGAAATTTAGGAGTTTGTGAGAAACTAAGGGTAAATATAGCAGGGAGATATAATCCTTCACCAGTACCAAGTGGTGTCATGAACTTGTCTCCGCCTTGGCTCCCCACTTCCTTCCTCACTTGAAGTACTGAAGAGTGTTGAAAGACTGATGCACATAGTAATTACGATTTAAATAATGAATGCTGTAAAACAAAATCTAACTACAATGGAAGTGGACTGCCACAGGAGAACCGGCAATGATGACACTCTGAAGCACATAATAATTTAGATTAAATAAACTATTATGAATTGATAGAAACAACCAATATGTCTTTGGCATGTTACGTGCAAACCTTGCTCTTCAGTGGAGCCTATATCAGTGTGTAAATTTTGACTCTATCTCTCTCTTCCACCACTTATGACTTATGCCGAGAGTGTGGAGAGGGTAGGATTATGTTCCAGATACAATGAACCTACTGAGTTCACTGTGCACATGTACCAGAAAATGCCTAACCTGAGAACAAGCAGTTCTTAATTTCTCACAGACAAAATAGCACACAGTAGAGGTCCCTAGAAGAAAAGAATGATCTAGTCAAGAAAAATAGCGTACATAACGGTTATCAAGGGGCTGGGATTTAGCTCTGTGGCATTAGCACCTCCCTGGCAAGGGCAAGGTCATGAGTCTGATCATCAGTGCCCAAAACAAAACAAAACAAAAATTACTGGTTGGGAAACAAGGCTATATGTCTGCCATTATTATAACAGATAAAGAGTGGTATAATTTAAATTTATAGGGTTAGTGCTGATGGCATTAAAATATATAGTAAAGGCTTTAGGAATTTACTGCAGTTCAACAATAGTCATTAAAAGCTTAAAAACAAAGGTTAGTATAACTATGGCTATTTTTAAACAATTAGTTATTCATTAATTTCTTGTTCTTTGTACCTATCTCTGCCTAATACATGAGGAAAGTAGGCAGAGTGTTTGAAGATAGCCACAGAATCCAAGAGCCATAAATTGAAACTTTTTCCTCCACTGTAAATGGGAACGTAGGTGGCTTGACTAACATGGTGGCAGCTGAGTGTGATCAAGGAAACATTCTGACAAGAAATTTAACTGAATTATCATTGTCACGAGCAGAACTCTGGCTGAGAGTAAGAGCTGCTAAGATAAAGAAGACCTAACTACAGAGTCACTGAAGAAAAGCCACTCAAGACAGGCATCGACGCAAATAGTCAAAAGCTATATGTGAATCAGTCACTTTTGTGATGGGCAATTGTAAGTGTCAAAATAGAAGAAAAAAAATTGGAATGGCATGGAATCAAAAGGAATCATGGGAAAGAAAATTCAGCCAACAAATATGATCACATAATAAAATCAGAATGAATGGAATCAAAGATTCTTCAGATCAGTTTGAAGGCTGCAGAAATTCGAAAGGCCCAGCTGGAGAGCAGAGCATTCAAGGGCACGAGGGCGACTCTCTAGTGCCCTCTTTCCAGTGCTGTACGTGGTTCTCCATCCTACAGTGATAGAGGGGAACAAGAGACATTTTCTGGTATCTCTCACAGTATACAGCACTCAAATTGTGCAAGACCTTCTTTGGTCCTTAAAGACTGCATTATGTGCAGACTTTCCTCCTAGAGTCGTGTCCGTAGATTGTGGGCTCCTTTACCATGAGTAATGTGTTAGCCCAAGACATTTTGTTAAGACAGTAAAGTGGAAATGTCTATCGCTTCTAGTAAGTGTCACTTCGCATTTACTGAGATATCTGCTCCACAAGGCCTTAGTCCTAGTCACTGTGGAGAATCATTGTAGGTGTCTGTCTGACTGGAATAAGGGATTCCTGGATGATGGGAGATGGTGTTTCTGAAAAGAATAACCTGCACCCCAGCCACTACTACTGGAAGCTAGTAATACCTGGGTACCTATGGTAATTGGCCCTGGAAGCTGTGACGCATATCAAGAAGGACAAGTACAAAACAAACGGTTTCTGCAAAGGATAGCTTGTCGCCAGGCAATCAGCACCAACAACCCATGGTTTGGGGACCAGATGACAAGCACAAAACATGGACCAACCTTGACAAGTCAACTACCATGGTCTGACTGTTGCTGGGAAAACACAGACGCAGCACGTATTTTAGAAAACCATTCTCCCTGCTTGCCTAGAGACAGCAAACGATGGAGGAAATATGAAGAGTATCATATCCAGGCATCTGGTTTTAGAAACCCTTGGATAAGTTTTCCAGCTCCAACACTTATTAAGTATATGACCTTGGGAAAATATGGTTTTCAGTCTCTTCAGGTCAGGCATCAAGAAGATGGATGCAAAATATCTAGCTGCCCCATTAGTTCTATTCTTTAAATGAGCTAAAATAGGATTAGAGTTAATGCAAGGTTATTTAAGTATATGCTAAAATTGAGAACTATAAATATTCCAATGAGATTATTAATTATATTTTAGGCAGTGTTGCTAGTCATAGAATCTGTAATTCCCTCATGAACAAAAATAGTCAAACAGCAATGGATTGTATTGGAAATAACTATGTTTGTTCTTGGAGTGTACAGTATGGATGCTGCTGGAGTATGGGCAGTGTCCACCAAGGTCCATGGAAGCAAGGACTGGGCTCCTGCACTGGGCTATTGGGAGGCATTGTGAATCCTTAAGATGTGGTCCCGGTGTCATCCTCAGGTATTGGGGTGCATATCTTGATGCTTTATTAAGACCTAGCTAATCCCTTCTCTGCTTCCTGACACAGGTCATGAGCAGTTGGCTCTGTCACTTGTTCCCCATCACTGCCACCAGATACCCTCCATAAACGCCCGATAGTGGGACTGCCCAGTCGTGGGCCAGAATCTCCAGAATCATAAGTAAAGTTGTTTTCTCTTTATACATAAATTGCCTCACTGATTTTGCTGTTGCAGTGCAGAGTTGCTGATAAAATATGTCTGTAGTCTAATCAGCAAGGCTGAGCACTGCATATTTACACAGTAGACATTTATTTAAATTTATGAGGACATTACCTATGGTTTCTATCTACACACTTTGTGCTTAGAGAAGCACTTGGCAAATTAAGTCATCACTTTCTCAGGACACTGCTGACTTTGGGAGAAAATTGTCATTTACAGATCCAGATATGAAAATGCAAATGAGCCCTGAAATCACTGGGTGGGCAGCATAGACTCAGTGAAGTTCTTTTCCCAATCAGCACGTTTCTGGATTAAGATAATTTGATTTTATAGCCTCAGTGATTATTGTATTTATGAAAATCCTACCAAAGTAGTACAAATTTGTGGATTATGAAAAAAGAATCAAATTTTATTGTAAGTGTGACATGTGTTTTCACAAAGACCTCACGAAAATGCACTGGCTTTGGAGTTCACCACATGCAACAGCTGTTTTCTGCTGCGGGGAGGACTGGTCCCCTGAAGGGCTGTGTCCTCACAAGGCCACCCATTGGACCCAGCATTGCTGGGGCTCCATAATTGAGACTGAAGCTATGAGCCCAGATAATCCCTAACTATCTTAACTTATGTGTCCAGCAATGAGAAAGTGACTGAGATGCCCACTGACCACTCGGTCAATCATTTGGCTTCCTGTATCAACATTTGCGTTAGTTCACACCTATGTGCAATTCAGAAGCAGATTCAATATCTGAGAGCTCTGCCTAGCATGTGCAGCTGCGCCGAAGGGAACCAGTTGACTTCCCGACCTCTCCTGCCCAGCCTCTCGGGGCACCATTTTGTCCTCTGGGGTCAGGGTTTTCCTTACAAGTTTACTCCTCATCATCTTTATGCTGTGTTAAATTTGTGTTGTAAAGAGCTTCATCATGTTACAATTTAGAGAAAATGGGACATTTAGCTGACCACAGTGATAGAAACAAATTCCATTTGCAACACATAATAAGTACCAATTCCATCAGAAAGCGGACAGTGATTGACTTTCTCTGCAATAGCTGAGCTGAAAGAGGTGTTCTGGGTTGTGAGACAGTGAGCAGAGGCGGAATAATAATCAGCTCAGTGTGCTGTGTTCTGCTTTACTCTTCTACTAGCAGAAATTGAGATCAAAGGACGGCCAAAGTGGTTTCCACTGACTGTTACAAAATGAATAACATTATCCTTGATATGATCCTCTGTGTGCATTTAAATGAACCAACCAAAGTCACACATTGTACATCCACACAGATTGCTGAGACTGGAATATTTGTTACTGTTATGACCGTCCATCTTTACTGGCCATCAGACCCACTCAGAAAGTAATTTATTAACAACCGATGTTTTCATAGCATAACTTTAGATACAATCCTTTATTTGTATTCCTAAATTAATTTCATGCTTATTGTTAGTTTTGCCCACGGATAACCCCCTATTAAAATTTATTGATTAAATAAAATGATTCATTGGTTCACCTTTTACTACTACATTCCCAAAAGCTTGCTCATTAGCCTGTAGTCAATATAAACTGAAATTTTTAATCACCTTCTCATACTATGGCCACTGATAAGGACTATAAGTGTGTGAAATATTTATTTTAAATACATAAAGGTTTATTTCAGCACAAATAATTTATCAATAAAGTTATATTTCACATGATACATGCTTTAGTCTAGTCAAATAACATATCAGTAAAGATAACTGTCATAAAAACAATTATTTGTTCTAAAGAATAATATACATATCTTTAATTTAGGAATAACCCTATAAAATAAGCTACGCTGACATTTTCACCTTAGGATGAAGAAACCAAGACATAAAATGAAAAAAGAACATACCAAAAGATTTCAATAAGATTACTAGAAAACATCATGAGAAAGACTGAATTTATTCTGTAAAGTTATAGGAAATACATGTTAACAGTTAAAAAGTTTAATGGACCCTAAAATTTAAAACCAATATTTAAGGGGCTGGCTATGTAGCTCAGCTGTAAAGTTTATGCCTAACATTTGTAATAAATACCCAGTAAGTGCCCAGTAAATAGATCAATAAATAAAATAGTAATAATTGTTAACTTAATTATATGAATCCCGAGGCTCCTCCCTATGAGAAGCAGTGGGCCACTGAGTGGCGGTGGCTGAGGGAAACAGCAGGAACCACTCCCGCCCAGGCTGCCTCAGCTCATCCCCATCCCATGGCTGCAGCAGCGAGTTCTGGGTCTTGAATCAGCATGTTTTGAAGTAGGAGGTTATTTTTGTTTTCTTGGTGAGGTGCGGTGGACACTGGCCCTTTTATTTTATTTTACAGAGAATGAAACAAAAGAGGACAAACAAAGCAGATCAGAACAGAACCATGTAAGTGACACAGCACCTCACAACAAGACAGCTGGATATCAACAGTAGCTACCATAATGTCTCTTTCTTTGAAATAGTTGAGCACAGCTTCACACACAATAATGTGAACCATAACAAAATAGAATAAAACCACTCAAGAGAATGAAAGTATTGCAAGGCATTCTGAACCAAATAACAGAAAATGGACAATGGCTACTATAATATCTCATTTTCCATAAAAAACTGTTTATACTATCATACATATTAAAATCCAGTAAGACACAACAGAATAGAACCAATGGTAATAGAAGAACAAAAGCATGGTAGGACTTCAAAACAAGATGATATTAAACCAGCAATGGCTGCCATAATCTCTTGTTTTCTTCAAAGTAGCTGTTTCTACCATCACACATAATAAGATCAAACAAAACAGAATAAAACCATTCCAACCAATGAATGAAAACATTAAAAGGCTTCAAAGTGATATAATGGGGATCCATGATTACCATAGAATTTTATGTACTCTTACCTTTTCTTACACTAGGGAGACTGTATGGTATTTATACATGTGAGTTTGATTTATTTTGCTTATGAGTATGGTCTCAAGTTATTTATAAAAACGTATGGTTTCAAGATATAGAAATATCTCAATGTGATCATTTTTTATAGCTGAGTAGTACTCCTTTGTAAGTACCACAATTTTTTTATCCGTTCCTCAGTTGATGGTCATTTAGGTTGTTTCCAAGATCTAACTACTGCAATTTGTGCTGCTATAAACATTGGTGCACATATATCACTGTGGTATAGTGTTTTCACTTCTGGGAATATGTCTAGGAGTAGAATAGCTGGGCCAAATGGGACTTCCAATCCCAGTTTTTTGAGGAATCTCCAGACTGACCTCCACAGTGGTTGCACCAGTCTACAGTCCCACCAACAGTGCAGAAGAGTTCCTTTTTCCCCATAGCCTCTCCAGCATTTGTTGTTGGCAGTTTTCTTGATACTGGCCATTCTTTCTGGAGTGAGATGGAATCTCAGTGTGGTTTTACACTGGCACTTTTATATTACTACTAAGGGACATCTCAGTGTCTCTGTAGCATCTTAAACAACAAATTATTTTGGCTAGTCTGACTTCCACTAGTTATTCTGAAATCATTTAAAGCTAAAGTGAAAAAAGTTTTCTTCAAAAAATACCTGCAAATGTTCTTGGGACCATCTCTTCTGTAGTCATTAGCATTAGGGTTGTTAACAGATGCAAATTTTAACCCATATGTAAATAAATTTCATGCATTATTTCTTAATTATGATTTAAAGACCTCATGTATTTTACTATGAGGCCTCCCATTGCTAATGGTTCTCATCTATATAATAATTTAAATAATATTTATAGCAATTATCATGGCATAAATATAGATATATATGATATATAGATATAGATACAGATATGTAAAGAACATTTAGTCCTTTTTAACTCCACTATTCCTTTATAATTAGTGACAATTTACTGCTCTTAGATTAACATTGACAATAAAATGTAATATGAGACTTACTTGACAGCACTTCATTATAGGCAGGGAAATGATTCTGAGCATTAATTAGTTCTCGTCTCTACCCTAGAAGAGCCAGTAAACAGACCAAACTCTTTTGGGGTGTTTTTGTTTGTTGGTTTTGCTTGTTTGTTTGTTTTTGTTTTGGTACTTGGGATCAAACTCACGACCCCTGAGCTTGCCAGGCAGACGCTTACCCCACTGAGCTAAATGCTCAGCCAAAACTCTTTAATAATATGTACTTTAATAATATGTTTCCTAAAGTGTTTGTCAAATAGTGTAGAGATAGGAGTAGCATGTTTTCCTTGGTGCCCTTAGTGCTAGTAAACTGTATAGATTAAATTGAACTAATATGCACACACATTATAATCATGCCAATGATACCAGAATTTGTTGAGTTTGGTAGCTTAGACTCCGATGTAGGCCTCTCTGCTAACTAGATTAGATTAGGACCTACTGCACTTGCTCTGAGAAAGGATACCTTTTGTAATCTGAACAGAAAGCTTTCCTCAAATTGCTACAATAAAAAATGTGCCACAAGGGAAACTTTACTGAACGGTATTTGTGGATTTCCTTGAGAGAAAGAATTGAAATGATACAAATACATGCACACATGTGTGCCACCTTCCTGGTAATAAATATTACTGCTTACATAAAGATCTGAGGTGAATGTTGATTTAATTACAACAAAACCACTTGGTGACAAGATTATGGCCCCAGCTATGTAGAATTCTTCTATGTTGCTGTATGAATATAATTAATATTTAGAAAAATATACTTAGAGTTTCCATAGTAACAGCTTTCTAATTGTCTCGGTTTGAGATGGTAAAAGGTTAAGACAAAAATTAAAAGGAGAACATCTTTAAAAGAACATTTAAAAGTAAATGAGCAGTTTATATTATGTAAGATCACTTTTCAAAAGATTTGGTTATATGTCTCTAAAGACATATAATGTAAATCATGCAATTTTGCTTTTCATGTATAATAGAAAAATGTAAATAGTAGTGTAGCAAAGAGGAAAACTAGCACAGATGAAAAGAAAACAGAAAGATGTCATTCAAATAATGAAGTGAAAATCTGGAGTTTTCAATAAGTTACAAAGTACTCATTTAAACACAGGAATACCTTGGTTCATGAACGCTTCAGTTCACAGACAGAAGCATTTGGCAAAACTTCGGCTCCGCTGACAAACTCTGTGTTGAGTAATGAAGCCTACCTCGGCCTCTTCCACCTTCCAGAGCCACGAAATGAGTTAAGTTCATAAACCAAGGTCCACTGCACACCTAACTGCAAAGATTATGCTCTGGGTAGATAAAGAGCTCTTCTTTAGGTTTCAGAGCCCGCACATTCTTAGTCTGCACGCACCGCAAGGAAGGCTGTCCACAGATCTGCCCGCTTCCGTTCCCCAGGAAGGAGGCTTCCACTGAAGTATACTTAAACGAAGACCTAGAGCTCAGTTCACCTTACTCAGCTGAGGTGCAGGTTTCTGTCTTGTTTTGTTGTTTAATTCTTTTCTCTGTATATAAAGGTAAAGAACTTTTAGTCTCTTTTAACGCCACTATTCTTTAAGATTAGTAATAATTTACCACTCTTAGATTAACATTGACAATAAAATGTACTTATGTCTAGCTGTTTGGCCAGTTCTGAAATATAGCATTCAAATGGCAACTGAGCATAACTAGATTAAGTACAGAAATGAAAAAACAGGTAAAGGATAAATCATGCATAGGACTACAGGTCCAAAAATTTTTTTAAAAAAGAAATTCTTCATGTTTCCCTTGTTGAAATTACTAGAAGTCTTCACTCAACTTTGTTCTTTTATATTATACTCTTGTTTCAAAAGTAATAGAAATATCAGTGTCTTTCTGTACCATATGTATAAATGACTGCAACCCTTCCTGTTGAGTTGATAGACAGACAGGCAATCTTTTCAAATACTTTTTTGAGATTCATTAACCTCTCTGCTCCTGACCAGTGCTTCCTGAAACATGACTTAACAGGGAAAATCTACAGAGTACAATCTTTCTGCATTAACATTGTATTAAATATATATTATTAAAAGCAAACAAACTGAAAGAAACACAAATAAACTTAGATTTGTTTTCAATTCCACTACCTAGGACTTCAAAGTCAACCAAATATTTTTCTCTACTTAAGTAAATATCTAACATTCAGGGGAAATCCTGAAAGAATAAAAAAGTGATACAAGGGTGAACTCTTATGAGAATGTTTCAAATTTGTAGTTTTAAATTTTGTGCCTCTTAAGAAAAGAATATCTTCTCTTACTTAAAGTGTTATATATTTAAAGGAATGAGAAAATCAAGTAAAATAAACCAAATCAATGAAAACAGCATTTCATTATATTAGCTTGCTTACCAGAAAAATTAATTTACTCTGAAAATAAAGAAAAAAACCGTTTCAGTGATACCCCGATGGTTAAATATGTGTTTGTATGCAGCCAGAGGGCAGGACAGATAGAAATGTGTGCTCCAACCTGTTCATTAGTGTGTCCCTGCACCTTTAGATAAATACTGAAAATATTATTTACAAAGACTTTCTAAAGTTCTGCTTTTCAGGTCTATAATATCCCTGTTTCTTCTGCTATTGTTCACCATAACAAAAATATACAGGCAGAAAACATTTTCAAGAATCTGCAGTCATGTAATTTTGTGAACATTTTGTTCATTTGTGGAAGGCTCTCCTCTCAATGGATCACAATAGCTCTAAGAATCTTGATACAGGTGGCAGAAATCCTTGCCGGTAACTTTAGCATTAATCCATTCTGAATACAGCTGTCAGGCTGCCTGTTGAAAAAGGTAATGCACATCGTGTACACACTGACCTGAACTCCTTCAGTGAATTCCTGAACATTCAGGATAAAACAGGATCATTTAACTCTGATGTAAACAGTCTCTGAGAAGCTGACCCATGCTACCTCTCTCATGTTATCTCAGATCCTCCTCTTACCACCAAAGCTCCTCCAGAATCATCTCCTCCAGAACCATCTCCTCCAGAACCATCTCCAGAACCATCTCCTCCAGAACCATCTCCTCTAGAATCATCACCTCTCTCTGGGCTATTGCCCCTGCTTGGACCTATGCTGTGAAGTTACATTTGATCTCATTATTCCATTTTAGCTGCAATGTCACCTCTGACTAAAATGTCACCAGCATAGGCGGCTGTTCTTTGGCTTCCCTACATGAAAATGCATTCATCCTTTTCACCCTGCCTCGCGGCAGGACACACACTGCACCCTCCTTGCTGTGCACTGAAGACCTTGCTCTTCGCAGCTATGTTCAGCGTGAAGCAGCAGCTTACCTTTTTCCCTCCCAAATCATAGCTCCAGTTAGCAATTGGTAAATGATTACTGCATACATAATTGATGTGATTTTCGTGATTTCCAGGACTCATTTTCTGCTTTTCCAGATAAATTTTTACATTTCTTTTTGTTTTCCATATCGTTTCATGGAGGTTTTGTTTGACTGTGCTGTAAATCAAATTACAGGCTTATTTGAGAGGAGGATGCTTTTACGGCCAATTCGTTTTCCATCATCCAGGATAAAAATAACATGCTTAACAATTCCGATGTCATATTTCCAAGTATCATTAAAATAATTGCTCTCACAAGGTCTGTGTTTCTGCTACTGTGTTTATCACTTCTGAATCCCGTCCAGCCTGTGGAGCAGTGGGGGATAAACAATCATTGAAAAAAAAGGCCACACACACAAAAACTCTGACAAATTAGCAGGAAACAGTAATGAATGGACAGTGACAGTTGATAGGTACAGCACCAAAGAGGGAGAGAGATGTCTAGTCTGTGTAAGAGCAACAGACTGTAAGAAGTTAGAATGAAACACTATGTTTTTATATCAGAATGCAAGCACACATACATACAGGCATGAAAACATAAACTCACAGAACGACCCTCAAGAGAAATGAGTACTGTGCATGTACTGATATTGTTCCCCCTTAGCTCGGGGAGTAAGTTTATGGTGTCAGTGTCTGAAGGCTGAGCTCTGTTCCCCATGTCTGTCATCATACAGGCTTAAAAGTGACATCCTTTGTGAGATTCACATGTCCACACCCTACTCACAGAAACGGTGCTATTTGGCAACATGACCTTGGAAAGTAAGGGAGGTCAGTTGAGAGATGAGGTCATGAGAGTAAGTTCCTTGTGATGGGATCTCTGTCCTTTGTCAGGCACACGAGGGCACAGTGATCCCGCAGTCCTCTGCAAGGCAGGAAGCCTGTCCTCCCGAGGACCTCACAGTGCTGACCTCTCAACTCAGAACCCAACCTCCAGAGTGAGGGGTAAGTTAATTCTGGTGCATTTCCCCAGATGTGGTACTTCGTCATGAAAGTCTCCTGGCAGAACCTCTCTCTCTCTCTCTCTCTCTCTCTCTCTCTCTGTCTCTCTCTGTTTCTCTCTCTGTCTCTATTTCTCTGTCTCTATCTCTCTCTCAAATAATATATATTGACAATCATTTAAATGCATAGGGAAGGATGTGAAGAAAAGGAACATGATCATACTTAAAGTTGATACAATCTATCTGAAGGTCAATTTAGCTGTCTGTATCCAAATCTGAATCACTCACATTTATTAACCTGTTTATATCCTCATGGATGGAATAGACCCTTTGGATATCATCCCAGAAACTGAGAAAGACATGTGTGCAAAAATGCTAATTCTAGCTTTCCTATTTCACTATCACTAGAAAGAAATAAAAATATTAATCTGAAGGTATAGTTTAATAATGTGTGATGTATCCTCACAGCAAAACACTGTGTAATTGCTACTGAGACAGAACTAGACATTTCATTTTTAAAATATATATAAGAAATATCCAAAGCAAAATGCACTACTGTTACAGTATGTAAGTGTGCAATTCAGTGCTGTTAAGTACACCCCTGATGCTCTGTAACTTTCACTATTCATACATAGACTTTGCTCATCGTCACAAACTGACACCCTCCACTAATAAAAGGATAATTCCCCACACTCTGCAGTACCAGGTACTATCACTTTACCTCCTGACCTAGGAACCTGACTCTTCCAGCTCCTGCAGCGTGGGCTCAAACAGTACACATCCCTCGGTGTCATTTACTTCCCTGAGTATCAAATCTTCATGGCTGTAGCCTGCCCCAGAATTTCATTCATCCTTGGAACTTAAAATGCTACAGTGTTTCCTTGCACATATGTAACAGTACACTTTCATTCCCTGATTGGTAGATGTGCAACTTGTTTACTTTTGAGAGCTGTTATGAATAACTCTGCTATGAAAAATAGTGTACAGATACCTGTTTGAATACCTGTTTTCAGTTATTTTGGGAATAATCTCAGAAATTAAAATGCTGGATCATACAGTAATTCTGTTCAAGAGTTTTTCATGATTGTCATGTTGTTCTCCTGCATACTTTCATATATACTATTTCCATAAATATGCACTTTTCAGTAAAAAATTAAGAAGAAAGAAGTATGTGAAATATATTTTATTTTGTTGAAACAATTGAAGGGTAATGTGTGTGTGTGTGTGTGTGTGTGTGTGAAGTATGTATGTGGACATAAACACAGATGTCTTTGAAAAGTAATTTAAGATGAGTTGCATTTACCAAGAAAGCCTAAAATATCATGAGAATTTCCCACTTCGCATTGTGTAATTGTACCATTTTAACATTGCAGTGGTGCATATTTATGTATTCTTTTTCTTTCCAAGATAAGAGCCTTTAAAATTTTTATTAGTAAATGTTTACAGTATATAAAAATTAGATTCCTCTCGGGAAATTGGCAAATGTGCAAAACTCATCTTGAATCTTTTTCTTACCTTTCCCCTCCTTCCTTTTGAAATAAGATTATATAAGTGACAGGTTAAAGACTTTTTATGGTTCTATTTTACCACACATCTTTTTCTTTTACATTTAAAATGAGTCCTGCCAAAACTTTCAATATTCTCTCCTTCAAGCTTCATATGCAAACCAAATAGAAACAGAAAAATAAGTTTTGATTCTTCACGAAAATATCTCCAAGTGCCTCACCTACAAGGACCTGTACTGCCAGCAATCTATCAGTGCCAGCTGTGAGCTCGCTTTTTCATTGTGTGTCTGTCACTGCAACATTGGAAGCTTATGCGGCAGGGTCTTTATCAGGACGGTCCCTAACTTCATTGTTACTTAGAACGATATGTGATGTATAAAGGGTACTCACCATTTAACTGCTGGCTGAATGGTGATTAAATGTATAGCATGCTGTGCTTCCACAGAAACCCACTTCAGACCCTCAGTCTTCACCCTCTGTGGGGCATCCAGATGCACTGAAACAGCAAATTGAACAATTGACCTTTGCTTCCTTTATACCCAATACGGAACAACTAAGAAGTCAGGTTTTTCTGTGGTGACACTCTTTCCATAGTGTTTGCACATGTCATTTTCTCCCAAGAACATTGATTTAAATACCCCTGACCCTGGATGATTCTTATACTTTCTGCAAATCTCAGTGTATTCCATCAAGATTTTTTCCTCTGTTTCTGCCTTATTAGCTTAGTTTCCCCTTGTGTGTTCCGGTACTGTCCTGCATTCTCTCCTTTCAGATCATTCAGGATCTAATGATCTGAGCAGAGTAAGGGACAATCTGACTGCTGCTGGGCCATGCTGTTACAGAGCAGTCTTGACAATGATTTTTAAATGCATGGAGAAAGGAAGAGCAGCTGTGATCAGTGCTTAAGAAGTTCCCGTGTTATTTGCTGTCCTCCAAGCTCAGAGCTGCTTTTTCAGAATAACTACATTTTTCTGAGACTGAGTGTGTCTTTCAAATCAGGGTTGGGATAGTTCTAGCAGAAGGGGGTTAAACTATTTTCTTCAACTGTGTTCAAATGAGATGGCTGAGTTGACACAAGACAGAAATGAAACTGATCGAAGGGAAAGAAGTCTTTACAATTCATCTTGAGGTCCAGACACAGGTGCTCTCCATCATTCTAGATTTCCAAGCCTGAAAATGCATTGTGTGTCAAAAGGCCCTCTTTTTCCAAAAAAATTACAGCCTACATCATTTGAGTGTTTTAATTTATGAGTGAGTGTCTTAGAGCTCTGTAGCAATCCAGCCCTGTTAAAAGTGACCATGCTTTGTGACACTCACAGTGACCTGCTGTTAAATCTCAGAAAGACCCAAGGTGAGAGTGAGGGTATTTTCCAGCTCTCCTCATATAATATTATATTATTAAATATTGACATATTGAACTTCTCCCGAGAATGTAATGAATGAAGGTATAATTTAATTAACAAAGTTAAATTTAACAGTCTATACTCCTGCCATTGATTTATTTTAATTAGTTAAGCAAAGGATCAAGAATTGTCAAGAAGTGTAGACTTTTGCTCTTGACTATCTTAATTTGCTCTTTACATAAGAAATGAATTTCCCAATTAGCTTATCCCCGCGAACTGGCTGCAAAGTAACTCCACTCGTCAAGGAAAAGCGAATTAATAAAAGAGTGAATTCACCTCATATAGAACAAAATTTCATTTCATTCACTTACTTTAAGATTCTTAAAATTTATTTTAATGATGCCTATATCATAATCTGAGCAACAACTGTGAAGACAATAAAATCTTACTTTTAACAAAAATACTTTCTTTTTGTAAACAAATATTCATTATTTTCATTAATTACTTTCTTCAGAGCAGACTTACTACAACTATGAGAATAAAGGCAATTTTATGCTCTTATATTGTTTGATTAATTTTTCATGCCTATATTTTGTAATCTGGGCAACTACTTTGAAGGCAACAGTATGCAGTATATTAACCATCGCTAATTTTTTATTATGCTATCTTGAAACTTTATAGCATTGTTTTTGTTTTTATTTATTTTTTACTTTTCTCTCAAAAAATTGTAGGACATAATTTTAAAAATCTTTATTAGATGTGGTAGCACACATAATCCCATAATCCCAGTACTTAGGAGGCTGAAGCAGGAAGATAGCCACAGTTTCAAGGCCGTCCTAGACTACACAGTGAATTCAAGATCAGCCTGAACTATATAGTGAAACCCTGTCTCAAAAAAAATTGAAAAAACATTAATAACCTTTATATTTTAGACAGGCTTACAGCTTTCCACATAGGTATGTGCAAATGCCTTACGTAATGATTTTTCTCACAGCCATCATAGAGCTAGAAATGGAATAGACATTGGAACCCAAAGCTGTGCATGGGAAACCAACTCTCAGCATGGTCATGAATTTGTCCAGAGTTTTGCTTTCCAAGCTTTCTGTTACCTGACATCAAACGTTATCTAAAATATTAAATCAAAAGGTTCTAGAGGTAAACAATGGATATGCTTAAATAAATTTTATAGTGGTAGAATGCTATTAATCATTTCAATTTATTACTACTTATGGTATGATCGCTTGCTATGCCTAACTTACAGAATGAATTTTATCACAAGCATGAACATGCTGAAAAAATCAGGACACATAGGACATGGGACCATAGGCAGCTTTAGACACCCACTGAGTGTCTTAGCAATCCATGCAGGTAACTGGGGTCCTCAGAAATCCCAGGACATGTTTCCTAACAGGATAAGCTTCAGGGTGTGCATCACCGCAAACTTCTTCTTTAACACGCTCTCTGTATATTTGAAATGTTCAATTTTCATGGGCAGTTGTCCTGCGCAATCGTAAGCTACACTGTGTGCAGGTTAAGTGTACCTGCCTGAGACCTGGGAAAGGAAGTCCGCATTCCACAGCAGCACATAGAAATAGCCCAGCCACGGTGCCAAAGCCGAGAGGGACATGCAGGGACTGCATTTCTCAGTACCTGCCTGGCCAGCATTAGCACAGTGACACCGTCCTCTTCAGAGGACACATCAGCTTTCAGCAGGGAATGTCATTCTCCTTCACCACGCTGTGTTATTCCTGCCATGCAAGTTAGGAATAGTTTCTTACACGCAAAAAGTCAACACGCTATTGAAGAGTGAAACAGTGTTATTCTCAGCTAACACAGAGAAAAACTACTCAACAACCCCAGCAGATAAATCAGAGGAGAGATAACCACTGCTCTTCCCTGTTGTAAGTCACACAAGCATTCGATAGAACAGAAAACACACAGCCTCTGTATCTACGCTCTGGGGCCAGCTCGCTGATGGGCGCATATGTGCATGGGTTAGATGGTCCAGTTTGTCTTAACTCTGGAAGTTTCGGTTGAAAGACCAGCACACTTCAAAGACAGGCCTGGTGGACAAAGCGGCCTTAGAAGAATATTCCAAGTTAGGCTGATAAGGTGATAGTCAGACTATCTCCTGTGATCGTAGGTCAAGATCAGCTTTTCTTGGAATAAGTACATTGGACATGCAATTTCCCAATTTGTCAAGTATGCAGAGTTGTGCACTTTACAAACTAATTCTAATATTATAAAAAAAATTCTCATAGTAGAAATGGTAGCAGTTAAAAAAAAAAAAAAAAACCCTCTGTATTGTGACAGAGAATGCCCAGAGTGGAAGATGTCTTTATCCAATGAGACATGATGCTAACAGAAAATACCTTTCATATTGAGGGTGGAAGAAATAGCCAAGTATCCTTAGCTCTGCTATGATTTGGAAGGTAATTCCCAACATCTGACTGATACTATCATGAAATTTGTTTTTCCTTTTGCTTCTTTTGTGAGGTGAGGTTTCCGCGGATCTATTTCATGGGGGCAATGTTTTAAATTAATCTGTTGCTCCAGGTGTCACAGATTCATGCTCCCACGTGTGGATTCCCAGTGACGGCTGGTGTGCAGAAATCACCTCACTTGGTCTGAAAGAGCAAATGCTGACCAGTCCTCTGATCGCGATGATTTATAGTATTCATGAGGCAGGGAGCAGCAAACGGGCTCATTCTGAGGAAGGTTTTGTCACACTGCCCTCAAATTTTGGATGTTCTTTAAGTTTTGGAATATATAAGAAGCTAATGTCATTAGACTAACTATAGCAAGGGGAATTAATTACTGTCCCTAGCAATGGATCGCAATGAATATTTTTCAAAGCATCACCGCTGTGCTCATGAATATCCTTGCAGTGGCCGGTCCCACAGCTCCTTGGCTGAGGTGTAGCACTGATTTCTTTACGTGGTGCAGGAGGATCAGGATTTTCTATCTTAATTTCATGCAGAATTAACCCATGCAGAGAACCACTCTAAGTAACTTATTTATGTCTTACCTCCTTTCTATCATCTTAAGAATAACTGTGAGCAAGATATGTGATCCACATTTATTTGCTAAACATTTATAAAAACACAAGCAAACAAAAAGAAAATACATCATGAAAGTTAACAAATTCTATTGCAAATCCCCAGAAAAAGTAGTCTGTTCACAACAGTGAGCTGCAAATTCTAGAATTAATAGTTATATCCCCTCCACCAACTACATTCCTCTTAACTTTCTTGCCTAACAAAGGAACTGAGTTAGGGCATGTGGTGATTGATGACCCCTTCAGCACAGTGCATCAGTGCCCTTTCCAGACACTTAGGTAGGAATCCTGTGCACTGTCCAGCCAGAGTGCTGGATTGTATCATTTGACAGATCCTTAGAGATGTATTTAGGTGCCATAACTGATATGAAGTTAAGGTGGTGGTCTATCACTTCCAAAAGGAGCTATATTATGCAACTTTGTGATCATATCACTTTTGTGTCTGAGAGAATGTGTGAGGTGGAGGAAAAAAATGTGATCGTTCTTTAAAAATGTGATTTTTTAAAGAGAAAGAGCCAAAAGACCAGTATTTATAGCACATGTCTTTTTATATTGAATAAGTGCCCATGATATAAACATGTCAGATTGCTGTCGTCATTAAACTGTGAAATGAGTTCTCTCCGCTGGAGAATGGATGCAAATAGCTTGAGCCAGCAGTCCTGGCCACTGAGCATCTTTTCCACTTGACAAATTCAGGTGATAATGACCATGTGTCCAGTGCTCATTGACCATGCATCTCAGACTTCTCTGAAGTAGCTAACCTTGAAAAGTAGTGAAGTGTGGCAAAAAAGTAACTGTCTGCAGAGATCACAGTGGTAACACAAGAAGCAATTTGACTGCAGAAATTCCAACTGAACTAAAAACACTAGCCGAGGTCCTTGGTTAATGCTTCAACCCAGGTGGACATTTTTCAGTGGAGAAATAACAGTAACTGTTCCAAGTGGTAACTTTCACTGCCAATTTCCCGGGTTTTTTGAGCTCCGTTAAAGTCAGTCGATACATTCCTTTCTGATAGGGATTTTCTCTCTCCATAGTCAAATTATTTAGCCAACAGGGTGTACTTCTAGAAATTATTTTGCACATGCATATTAAAGAATTGTGGTAAAAACTCACTCAGCAGTAATAGTGTAGCATGATATTTACTGCATAGTCTTTCTTGTCACAAATTTAGTAATTTACTTTGATCCAGTTTTCTAGTATGTTATTTGTGCTTTCTAATAAAAACAGCTTGTTTATTTTAAGATGTGTTCTAATTGGAAAGATGAAAAACTTAATTGCACATATAAGATTATCTAAGTATGTATAAAATTATCTAAGTATATATTTGCATATAAAATATACAAATATATATTGTAATATAAAATTATATAAAATTACAATATATATTTAATATATAATATATAAAATTATCTAAGTATATATTTGTATTTTAGCTGTATATGCATATACACCTTACATGCATATTTTATATGCAACCTTGAGCACAGTGGGCATTACATGATGTAGTTGTTAATGTTATTATTGAAGGATTGGGTCTTCTTGAGACTTACCCCTTGCTGTGGAACCCTGTCTACTCAAATTGGACAGGTCCTAGAATTCGCCAAGCCCATAATCCACCTCCCCCTAATTTAATTTATCCAAAGGTCAAGGTAGAATTTGTAATACCTTCTACTGACACCAGACACAGGCTCCAAATTACAGCAATTCCATCGGTTACCATGAGCAAGACTGAGGTGTCTTGATGATCTCAATCCCGTGGGCTGGGAGAACATGACAGAGTGTGTTTGTGCAAATCTCTGTGTGTGTGTGTGTGTGTTATGGGTATGCAGGAAAATTGGGAGAGAATTACAAAAATCTGCTGGATGTTGGCTTTTATGTGATACAAGGTTTTCTTGGGTCTGAGAAATGGTATTAGGATGAAGAATGGGAACGTCTCCAGTTTTACAATATGTTCATATACTATTGATGGTTACAGCATAACTAGGTCAAAAGGTCCTTTCAACATGGTTTAGTTAAATGTCCATAGTGGGTATGTGTTTATGTATTTAAAGATGTGGAACACAATGTATTTTTGTGTTTAATTTTTTGTCACAGATGTGTCATACTAAATCTATTTCTTCAAAATGAAATGCTTTCAGGTCTAATTTTCACTGTAATTTACAAATTCAGTTCAATAATTGAATAAAGTGGACCATGACAGATCAATGTTGAAAAGGCATCTTGAAGCTGAAAACATTGGTTCAGGTTTCTGCTCCTGAGATTCAAAAACAAATAAATGTAACAGTTAAATAACTAAAGAAAGTTGATTAACTAGTTTCATTTTATTTTCCCTTTCCTCTTTCTTTCTTTCTTTCTTTCTTTCTTTCTTTCTTTCTTTCTTTCTTTCTTTCTTCTCTCTTTCTCTCTCTTTCTTTCTGTCTTTTGCCAAAACTTTTCTTTACAGACTCCCCGGGCATTGTCTGCATCAAGAATACAGGCAAGAAAATTAAACTCTGGAAAGTACAAAACAGGTTGAAGTGACATCTTCCCATCATCAGTAGGTGGCAGTTATCTCTAAATACTAAATCAGGGGTTTCTGAAGCAGACACAAAGCCTCGGCCTCACTGGAACCCCTTGAGGGCAGGGATAAATTTAGGAACCAGGTCTGCAGAGAATGTGGGTAAAAGCCAGTGATGAGTGAGTGGGCTCAGCCACCTCCAACACTCCTCCCACTGGCCCTCCTCCTCTTAGCAGCGTGGTCCTCAGTAAGGGCTGCTTCACGGCTACTGATGAGTCTCTGCACACGCTGTGACCTCTCACATGTTAATGTCTTTGTACAACATGGAAGTGGCTTCCTGGTACACTTTACTCCTCCACAGCGGAACGTGCGCTGGGAGAACATGACAGAGTGTGCTTGTGCAAATGTGTGTGTGCTTTAACCTTCATGTTTTAACCTTCATGCAGGGAGCAGGAGCTACTCTCGCCTGTGTGAGCACAGGCTCTGGACTCTGAAAACCTTTCCCTCCACGTTGTCTTTGTCATCTCTCTTTCCTACTGAACTGTGAAACCAGGTGGGGTTAACCTTTGCTTATTTAGTGCCAAACTTGCCCATGGTAAATTAACAAATGAAAGAAACTTTAGAATTGGAAACCAGTTCTTTACACGATCTACGTTCTCATTTGTGAAGGTGACAAGGATTCATAAGGAAAGATGATGCACCCATAGATTTTCAGATCTCTAAATGAAGGAAAAAATAAAATATTTCTCTGTATTCTAAATGTTTCTGTAGCCTTCTCTGCAGAGACCACCTCACGGCAGCAGGAACTTCAACCAGAGATGCCCAGGACCAGCCTAGATCCCGGTCTCCCCCGGGACCCCACCTACTTGGCAGAGACCACTTGGAGGCACTGGTAACTCCAGCCAGAGATGCCCAGGCTGGCTTAAACTCTGACCTCCCCTGTGGCCCCGCCTTTTCCACAGATGATCTTTTGGGACCAGGGAACTCCAGTCAGAGCTTTCATCCTTTCTCCCAGAACCTTGGACTACAGTGGATTAACCGTGCTAGCTTGAGGGGAGATTCAGTGACTGCCTCACCCAAATGGAAGATCTCGGCAGGCTCCAGTCAGTATGGTGAGTATGTCCCTAAAATAGAGGTGTACAGTGAGTAAATAGGGCCAGTAGTGAAGCTCCCTCCAACTATCTGTAAGACCTTAGTGAGTCTGACAAGAGTGGAGGAGACTCTTTCCTGCACACAGAATACATCAGGCAGAGTGAGGAGTGTGCCAATAAGGACTCCCCCAATTTGGAGAAAATCAGAAGGGCTTATGGTACACACAGGCACACAATAGGAACACAGCTGGGCCTCAGCCAACACAAACACTATAGACAGGGTGATTTGGTGACCTGGAATAACCAGAAGATAAAGTAATAGCAGGAAATAGAAGTTGACCTACATCAACACTACTAGGTTTGACAGCCCAAGGAAGAATATAGGACTCACCCAACAGGCCCAGCAGTGGAAAGTCAGATGACTGGCCCACCTCTTCCTTGTGGGACCCAGCAATTGGACAAATATCAACCTTACATTAGGACCCCAAGATACACAATACGAACAGTTGACACTAGTAGGATTGAAGGACCAAATACTAACTCAAAAGGGGAAAATGGCAAAAAGGAAAAAGCAAAATGCAATCTCAAACATCTAGCCAACCAGGGGCAAGTACAGGAGACATTGAAATAGAGAACTTCAAAAGTAACACACCAGAAACCTCTGAAAAGATAGCCAGTGAAATTAAAAAATACCTCCATGAGGCTATAGAGGAAATTAAATTAGAAGTACTGTCTCATTTAAAGATAGAAATAACAACCTTAGTAAAGGAGTTACTGAGTGCAGCTAAAGAAGAAATAGAGAAAAAAGTACAGGAGCATGGGAAACTGAGTGAAACCTTGAATGAACAATACAGGAAAACAAGCAGAATTCATGAAATAAACTCAAAGAGATATCCAAGAAGCAAAAAATTCTATTCAAAGTGTGCAAAACCACTTAAATGAAGCTGAGGATATCGGACCTCAAGAACAGGATCGCAATTAGTGATCATGAAAGGACAGAACTTTTAAAAATAACAAAGCAGCATGAAGTGATAATCCAACAGTTTCAAGATGATGCCAAGAGAAAAAAAATATAAGGTTATTAGGCATAAGTGAAGAGGCAGGAGTCAATGCAAATGCCATAGCCAAAATATTCACAGAAGTAATAGAAGAAAATTTCCCAAACATGGGGGGAAAAATCTGATATGCAGATAAGTGAGCCATATAGAATGCCAAACAGTTACAACCAACATAAATCTACATCCAGACATATAATAATTAAGGTCTCAGACATACAGCATAAAAACCGAATACTAAAAGCTGTTAGAGAAAAGAAATGACTCACCTATCAAGGAAAGCCCATTAGATTCACAGCAGATTTTTCAGTACAAACTCTCAAGTCAAGATGAGACTGGAGTGAGGTATTTCAAGCCCTGAAAGAAAAAAACTTTCAACCCAGACTGATGTACCCGGTGAAACTTTCATTCAAATTTAATGGAGAAACATGATGCTTCCATAAGAAGAACAACTGAAGAAATTCATGTCCATCAAGCTAACCTTAGAAAGAGTTGAAAGACATACTAGACAGAGATAAAAATGACAACAACCCCCAGAACAACAACAGAAAGAAAACACCAGGTAGCACAAGCAATTAAACAAGGGGAAAAAGCAGAAAGTAAACAACTGGAATATAACATGGCAAAGTCAAGCCAGTACAGATCAGGGATATCCATAAATATAAATGGCTTCAATTCACCTATCAAAAGAAACAGGCTGGCAGAATGGATCAAGAAAGAGGATCCCACAATATGCTGTATAAAAGAAACACATCTGACTCAAAAGGAAACTCATAGATTAAAAGTCAAAGGATAGAAAACA
The DNA here is from genome assembly GCA_004027455.1 of Hydrochoerus hydrochaeris. Classification (NCBI taxonomy): domain Eukaryota; kingdom Metazoa; phylum Chordata; class Mammalia; order Rodentia; family Hydrochaeridae; genus Hydrochoerus; species Hydrochoerus hydrochaeris. The sequence goes on from PVLA01013239.1 coordinate 24,684, forward strand.
GTATTCCATGCAACAGGATCCCAGAGAAAAGTAGGAGTAACTGTTCTAGTTGCAGACAATGTGAACTTCAAACCTAAAATGATTACAAGAGATAAAGATGTTCACTGCATACTCGTTACTGCAAAAATTCAAGAGGAAGAACTAACAATTATAAATATGTATTCACCAAATACAGAAGCACCCAACTATATAAGATAGGTACTAAAGGACATAAAAAAACCCCAAATGCACAAGAACACAATTATAACAGGGGATCTTAACAGCCCATTGTCACAAAGAGATAGATCAACTAGACAAAATCAACAAAGAAATAATAGAACTCAATCATAACTGTGAGCAATTGGACTTAGTAGATGTTTATAGAGTGTTCCACCCAACCACAGCAGAATACACATTCTTCTCAGCTGCACATGGCACAGTCTCCAAAATAGACGATGTATTATCCCATAAAACATTGTTAAGTAATTGCAAAGGTATTGAAATTATCTCATGCATACATCTGACCATAGCACACTGAAATTGGAAATTAATGGCAAAAAAAACCCTGGAAAAAATGCATAAATACATGGAAATTAAATTAAATAACAACCTTTTGAACAACCAGTGGGCTAAAGATGAAATCAAAGAAGAAATAAAGCAATACCTACAATTCAATGAAAATGCAGAAACAACATACTGTAACCTGTGGGATACAATGAAAGCAGTCCCAAGAGGGAAATATATAGCAATAAATAGTCATAACAAGAAAACAGAATGAGCACAAATAAACAACCTAATGATTCATCTCAAGCTTCTAGAAAAAGAGGAGCAAGTTAAATCCAAAGCTCATAGAAGAAAGGAAATTATAAAAATTAGAGCAGAAATCAATGCTATTGAAACTAAAAAAAATACAAAGAGTTAATGAATCAAAAAGCTGGTGTTTTGAGAGAATAAAAAAAAATTGACAAACCTCTAGTTAACCTCATAAAGAAAAAACCCAAATTCACACAATAAGGATTGAAAAGGGGGAAATTACTACAGATCCTATGGAAATTCAAAAGAACATGAACACCTACTTTGAAAAACTTTACTCACATAGAGTGGAAATCACAGAGGAAATGGACAGATTCCTAGAAACATATGACCTACCAAAGCTCAACCAATAAGATATAGCAATTTTGAATCACCCAATATCAGCTATTGAAATTGAAAACATAATTAAAAACTTACCACTGAAGAAAAGCCCAGGTCCTGATGGATTCACAGCTGAATTCTTCAAGAAATTTAGAGAAGATCTGATGCCAATACTCCTTAAACTCTTCAATGAAATTGAAAAGGAAGCAGTCCTCCCCAAATCATTCCTGGAGGCAAGCATCTCTCTGATATCAAACCAGAGAAAGACCCAACCAAAAAGGAGAACTATAGGCCAATCTCATTAATGAACATTGATGCAAAGATTCTCAATGAAATACTGGCAAATAGAATGCAGCAAATCATCAGGAAGATTATACATCATGACCAAGTGGGATTCTTCCCAGGAATGCAGGGATGGTTTAACATATGCAAATCAAAAAAAATGTAATACACCACATCAACAGAACCAAACACAAAAACCACATGGTCATCTCAATAGATGCAGAAAAAGCTTTCAATAAAGTCCAACACATGTTCATGGTAAAAACCCTTCAGAAACTCGGAATACATGGTGTCTACCTCAATCTTATAAAGACCATCTATGACAAACCAACAGCCAACATTATACTAAATGGACAAAAACTAAAACCATTCACTTTAAAATCAGAAACAAGACAAGGATGTCCACTATTACCACTCTTATTCAATACAGTTCTGGAAACACTAGCCAGGGACATCAGACAAGAGAGAGAAATAAAAGGAATAAAGATAGAAAAGGAAGAAGTTAAATTATCACTATTTGCAGATGACATGATACTCTATATAGAAGATCCAAAAAACTCCATTAAAAGACTATTAGAAGTAATAAACAAATTCCTCAGTGTAGCTGGATACAAAGTCAATGCTCAAAAATCAATAGCATTCCTGTACACAAACAAAAAACTCACTGAGAGAAATTATGGAAATATCACCTTTCACAATAGCATCTAAAAAAATGAAATACTTAAGAATCAACCTAAGAATGCAAAAGACCTATATTTTGAAAATTTTACTTTGCTAAAAAAGAAGATTGAAGAGGATATTATAAAATGAGAGGCTAGGCTAGGATATTATAAAATGAAAGGCTTGCTCTTGGCTAGGAAGAACCAATATTATGAAAATGGCCATACTCCCGAAACTGTTATACAGATTTAACACAATCCCAATCAAAATACCATTAACATACCTCACAGATCTAGAGAAAATACTCCTAAAATTCATTTGGAAACAGAAGAAACCTAGAATATCAAAGGCAATTTTGGGCAACAAAGGCAAGGCAGGAGGCATCTCAATTCCTGACTTGAAACTATACTACAAAGCCACAGTGATAAAATCAGCATGGTACTGGCAAAGAAATAGACCTGAGGATCAATGGAACAGATTAGAAGATGCAAGCACAACTACAAAGACACTCAGACAAAGGAGATAAGTATGTTCACTTGAAGAAGGATAGCCTCTTTAATAAATGGTGTTGGAAAAATTGGCTCTCCACATGCTGCAGACTGAAACTAGACCCATGCCTGTCACCATGCACACAACTAAAGTCTAAATGGATCAAAGATCTAAATATTAAAACAAAAACACTGAATCTTCTGGAAGACTAGGTAGAAGTCTTGGAGACATAAAGGTAGGCAGAGAATTCATGAACAAAATGCAAACTACATGAGAAACACTTCAAAAAATCAACAAATGGGATCTCATGTTATTAAAAAGTTTCTGCACTTACAAAGAACTCACCAGCAGAGTGAAAAGAAAACCCACAGGATGGGAAAGAATTTTAGAAAGCAAACCCTCAGACAAAGGACTTATATCCAGAACATATGAAGAACTGAAAAACATCAAGCCCCCCAAATTCAATGAACCTCTCCAAAAATGGGCATCTGAGATGAACACATATGTCTCAGATGAAGATATACAAATGGCAAATAAATACATGAAGAAATGTTCACCATCTCTGGTCATTTGAAAAGTGCAAATTAAAACAGCATTGAGATTTCACCTCATTCTAAAAAGAATAGCTGCCATCAAGAAAACAACTGATAACAAATGTTGACAAGGCAACTCCACTGTTGGTGGGACTGCAGACTGGTATAGCCACTATGGAAATCAGTATGGAGATTTCTCAGAAATAAGGATTGAAAGTTCCATTCAACCCAGATATTCCCCTCCTGGATATTTTCCCAGAAAAACTGAAAAAGTCATATCATAGTGATGTATGTGCCTCCATGTTCATAGCAGCACAATTTGTAATAGGTAAGTCTTGCTAACAATCAAAATTCCCATCAACTGCAGAGTGGATGAAAAAGATGTGGTATTTTTATACAATAGAATATTACTCAGCTATAAAAAAGATGATCTTGAGGCCTTCATCTTAAAATGGAGGCAACTTGAGCCCATTTTCATAAGTGAAATAAATAATAATCATATTTATAAATATCACAGTGTCTCTAGTGTAAAAAGTAATAAGGAATCCAAAATCTGTAATTGCTTCTGTAAAAAAGAGAGGAAAAGAAAGTGCTCTAAAGGATATAACTCCATGTATGTCTAAGTGTGTAGGATTGATAACCATATTACTAAGTTTTTTTTGGATCATTGAACAGAACTGTTTGCAGTCTGACTGTTTGAATGTCCACTCTGTATGCTTTGATTCTGTAACTTGAACAATAATGTTCAATAAAAAAATGTAACACGAAATGTAGAAGTAATAAAACCCAAAATGTGTAATTTCTATTGTAAAAAAATTGTACAAAGAGAGGAAAAGAAAGTGCTCTAAAGGATATAACTGCACATATGTTTAACTGTGTAGGATTGATAACCATATTACCAAGTTTTTGTTGGATCATTGAGCAGTACTGTTTGCATACTCATGGTTTGAATGTCCACTTTGTGTGCTTTCATTTGGTAAGTTGAACAACTATTTCTAAAATGCCAGTATGTAATTTGTCAACAAGTGATTTCTCAGTGTTTATTTTACTTTATTTCTTTTTTGGAATTTTGTATTATTGCTTCCCTTTTTTCTTTTTTTTTCTGTTTAAATAAAAAAAATTTTCTGTAAAACTCTTTCCAAAGTTTTCACTTTCTAATTTACTTTTATTCAAACTTAATTTTAGTTTTGCTTATGACATATAATGGATTAACAGAAAGGTAAGATTTTGGAATTTTTTAAAAAATTTTATTTAAAGAGAAAAAAAACCAGAAAAAGTGGTAGAAACGATACAGAATCTCAGAAAAAAAAAAGCAATAAGGAATCACTAGTTGATAAATTACATACTGTCTTCTTAGACCTAGTTGTTAAAATTAAAATTTAAAGCATACAAATTTTACGTTCAAACAGTGAGACTGCAAAGAAGTTCAATGATCCAGTAACAATTTAGCAACATGGTTATCAATCCTACACACTCAAACATACATGCAGCCATATCCTCTAGAGCATTTTCTTTGCTTCTTTTTACTTTTTAAGTCCATTATCTGCTTAGTTGTATCGTTTCAGGTTGCTCAGTACCTAACTGACTTGTTTTGTTGTTGTTATATACTTTTAATCACCTTATATAATTCTGTTGCCTTGTTTTTGGAATTTGAATTGTACCTATCATTAACACTTTTACTTTGTGAAATCTTAAGAAGAGCAACAGAATAAGAAAGAGGTGTAAAACATTTCTGCCTAGCAAATTTTCTCAGGGTTCAATTACAGCGATACAAGTTAAACTTATAAAGGGCTGGCCACATCATTTGGAGATATAATATAAAATAAAAAGAGGCTCTTGTTAAAAAGAGGGAACATACATCATAAAAGCTACTAATATATATGTATGCAATAGATTTTTTTCTTATTGATAGTTTACTTATTGTGAAAAAGTTGATAGATAAATAACACAAAGTTTCAACTTACATAAAAAAGTTTGGCTTTACATTTTTATATTTTGAAATAAATAATACTGCTTTACTAATGTGGTAATTTGACTGCATGATTCTTTAACCTGTACTTTTGTAAAAGTTTTTTTTTGAATCAAGATTTTGTTTCATTTGATTTACTTGAAAGTAGAATCAGTTTCTCTTGACAAATGCAGTTTCATAAAGAATTTTAGTAGTAATTTCAATATTTTAGAGTGATGTTTCCAATGATGGGAATTTTAGTAAAGCCATAACAAATTTTCTTCGACTGTGACAACATCAGGATAAATTTCCAATCTGACATTTCAGAATGTAAATTTTAAGCTTCTTATGAATTACTTTTTCAAAAATATGCTTGAGGAAAATCAATTGTTTTTATGTTTGAATTTAATTTAAAATACTAAGTTTTCACCATGACATTTTGTTATCTCTTTTAAAACATCTCACAACTCCTGAAGGTTTCGCAAGTAAACAATAGTGAATTCACAATTTCTTTACAATTCTGGATAGCTATTTATGCTTCCTGTCAGTATATCATTAAATATAAATGCCTAAGAATTCATGACTCAGGATACCAAGATTGTTATCCAAACAGTCTGTGTATAAATAAGTTTCACAGATATGCTCATTTGCCTGCCAGACTTTAGTACACAAACGAAGCTCAGATGTAAAGTTATTAAGACCTTCAGACACTGGCAGCAAACCACTAAACCAATCATAGAGCCCTTCCAGGAAGGAGGATCTTAGGTGACTGCCCAGTACACAAACTCGAGAAGCCATTTTTGGACTGAGATTTAAGAACAGAAAAAGATATTTTTAATTATTCAGGGAAAATAGCCAGAAGAGGTGTAGCTTGGTTGAATGGGACTTCTGACCCTTGTTTTTTGAGGAATCTCCACACTGATTTCCATGGCAGGTGCACCAGTCTGCTCTCTCAGCAACAATGGAGAAGGGTTGCTTTTTCCCTGCAGGGTCTCTAGCATATATTATTTCTTGATGGCAGCCATTCTTTTCAGGGTGAGATGAAATCTCACTTTTATTGTAATTTCCATCTCTTGAATAAAACATGATTTTGGACATTTTTCATGTATTTATTTGCCATTTGTATTTTTTCATCTGCGAAGTGTGTATTTATCTCAGAAGCCCATTTTTGGATTGGTTCCTTGAATTTGGGAAGTGTCATTTTTTTCAGTTCTTCATATTTTCTAGATATAAATGCTTTGTCTAAGAGACAATTGGCTAAAATTTTTTCCCCTTCTGTGGATTGCCTTTTCACACTGTTGGTGATTTGATGTGCAAAAGCTTTTAATACTATGAGACCACAGTTGTTGATCCTTCATAGTATTTTCTGTTCAGTTTGAGGTTTGTTCAAAAAGTTTCTGCCTACTCCTATGTCTTCTAGGTTTCTACCTACTTTCTCTTCCAGTAGATTTTAGTGTTTCTGTTTTAATATTTAGGTTGTTGATCTATTTTGATTTTCGTTTGGTACATGGTGAAAGGCATGGATCTAGTATTAAACTTTGGCATGTAGAGAACCAGCTTTCCTAGCACCATTTATTAGACAGACTTTCTTCCAGTGAATTATGTTTGGCTCCTTTGTCAAAGATAAGGTGGCTAATGTGTGTGTAATTGTGCTTTCATTTTCTATTCTGTTTCATTGATCCTCAGGTCTGTTCTTTTACCAATACCACACTGATTTTATCACAGTAACTATGTAGTATGACTTCAAGTCAGGGAGTGTGATGCCTCCTGCCTAACCTTAGTTACCACAATTGCTTTTGTTTTCTATATCTCTTCTGGCTCCAAATGAATTTGAGGAATGCTTTCTCTAGCTTTGTGAGGTATGCCAATGCTACTTTTATTGATATTACATTAAATCTGTATAACAACTTTGGCAGTGTGGCCACTTTCACTGTGTTGGTTCTTGCTGTCCATGGGCAAGGGGCACCTTTCCATTTTCTCAAATTCTCCTGATCTTCTTTTCTTAGAGTACTGTAATTTTCAATTTATAGATCTTTTACTTCCTTTCTTAAATTGATTAATAAGTATTTAATTTTGGGGGTGCTATTACAAAGTGTGTTATTTCTCTTATTTCTCTCTCAGTGAGTTTGTTGCTTGTGTACAGGAATGCTATTGATTTTTGAGTGTTGACTTTGTATCCAACTATGTTACTGAATTTTTTTATTAAATGTAAAAGTCTTTTGGTGGTGTTTTTGGGTTTTTCTATGTAGAATACCATGTGATCTGTGACTAATGATAATTTAGCTTCCTCCTTTTCCATCTTTATTTATTCTTTTTCTGTCTCTTGCCTAATTGCTCTGGTTAATGTTTCCAGAACCATACTGAAAAGGAGTGGTGATAGTGGACATTCTTATATTTTTCCTGAATTTAGAATAAAGTTTTCACTTTTTGTCAATTTAGTATGGTGTTTGCTGTTGATTTGTCATAAATGGCTTTTATTAGATTAAGGTAAAGACAATTTATTCCAATTTTTTGTGTTTTTTATCATGAATGGGTATTAGACTTTGTCAAAAGCTTTTTCAGCATCTTTTGAGATGATCATGTTATTTTTGTCTTTGGCTCTTCTGATAATTGACTTGCTTGTGTTGAACCATCCTTGCATTCCTAGTATGAATCCCAGTTTGTCATGGTGTATACTCTTCTTAATGACTTACTGTATTCCATTTAATAGTATATTATTGAAGATTTTTGCGTCTATGTCCATTAGGAAGATTGGCCTACAGTTCTCTTTTTCTACTCTCTGGTTCTGTTTTCAGAGTAATACTTGCCTCCAGGAATGGGTTATACCAGTAATTTCTATTAGCTCATTGAAAAGGTTTGTGGTTATACTGCTTGACCAACTTTTTATGCCTATATCGTATAATCTTAGCAACTATTTAAAAGACAGCAATATATTAACCATTGTTACTCTACTATTCTTATTTTGAAATTTTGTATCATTATTTTCATTTCATTTTCTCTTTCAAATAAAAATGTCATAAAAATGCAAAACAAAAAAAAAATTCCTGTGGGTAGATTCATCAGAAGAGCCCTGCAATTACTGATACAGCTGAGGAGACATACATGAGAAAATTAAAGCCACTATGTGAATTCCTACTGTTTTATCCAATGTGGGAAGGGAAAGAATGCAGAGAAAAAGTCTTCCCAAGCCCAGAGTAGGACCCAGCCAAGAACATTAAATTAAATTTTGCACAGACCAAAAACCTGTTGCCTGGAATTCTTTTCCTCCAACACATACACTCACAACTCGCTGGTACAGTGCAACCCAAGCAATGGAGCAGGTGATCATTGGCTTGCGCAGTTTTCCTCCTCTGGGGAAGATTTGGTACACAATTCAGTGTAAAATACTCATGGAATCAAATTGTGTGCCTACATGCTCCCAGATTCTCACTTGCAAAATTTCACCTAAAATTGGTGATGGTTTTCATCTCGTATTAATATTAAATCGGCTAGGAAATGGATGTGCTTTATAATATTGTGTTCTTGTTAGAGAGGCAGTTCAGAAGATGGTCCCAACTAGAGAGTGGAGGCTCAGACTGACCACAATCTCCAGACTGTCTCAGAAGCCCAGGATATTAGGGGCAGGGGTCTAAGCTTTTATTGAACAGATAGGTGAGGCATATTGTCTGAAGACAATGAAGAAGAATATATAGAATAAAACAAAGCAGAAAAGAAGTTTCAATTGATTGTTAACATGCAAGTGCAGAAGTGAGTAGGCTCCATGTACAAATTATTAATATGGACCAAATTATTAATCATGTACCAAACCTTCCCAAAGTCATAAAATGCAGTCTAGTCTCAAAGATTTGCCAGGTAAATGAGAGAAATCTCCACCTCCTTCTCAGCTAAATGACGCCACTTATGGGTAGCACATTATTTCATGAGCTCTATCTTCTTGAAATCCATATTTTCTCATAAAATGATGCACCTAAAGAACAATAAGATATTGGCAAGCACTTACCTGCTTTAGCATTTTTGTTCTGTGTTCTGAATGGGAAGAAATCTAACACTGCAGTGTCTTACAGAAGCTTCAAAACAATACGAACTTGAAAGAATGTCACTGACCACCACATAGATGTGTAGCCTAATGCACTAGATGAAATTGATATGTCCGGGTGGAGGGATGTTTGAGGAAGACCCCGAAGACTAAACTAAAGTGCAGAGAGATGCATGCGCGGTGTAATGATGTTAACCAGACAGTGCTGTTTGTGAGCGTGCGGGTGCGAGTCAAAGGATGCGAAAGACGCACTCTTGCCTTTAGGGTCTCAGTGGTTTCTGGGAAAGGATTCTGAAAAGGTGTAAAGAGGATGTGTGTTATGACTGCCACATCTTATCTCTTAAAATCTTTCTCGAATGAACACAATAAACCTTGACAACCCCTTGTTTCTTTGTTTTTAAGTCCAGGCTGGCTTGGCTTGAGGAGGGAAGGCCAGAGGAAGCCTCCATCCTGAATGCTCCAGACACGCCCTCCTTTAGCTGTTAGGCGGCTCTGTCCGGAGAGAGAGGCGCCAGAGAGAACCATCACTGCACCTAGAGAGAAACTCTGAAATATTTGAATGTAGAAAGTTTTCAAAATCAACTGAAGCAATGCATGCTGGCACTCATGGAACAGTATCTCCTTGGAGATGAGGATTCCCTTATTGTTATGATAGCAAAGGGGAAAAACATTCTGCTTTCCCGTGAGCACCAACTTTTCCACTGCACAGATACGGAGCAGGGTGCAGGGGCGCCGAGCACAGCCAAGGGAGCAGGGATGGCTCGGTAAGTTCCAAGGTTTGTCCTCATATTCAGACAAGGTTGCAAGCCACTACCTGGAGCTCCAAGCTGGGGAGAACCTGGGCAAGATAAGAGAGGTAAACCATCTCTATTCACTGCCTCAGCCTGGGCTTGGAAACCACTCCCCCCCACTTTCTGTGACCTGTAGACATAACTCCAGCACCCTATGGGAAGAGTAGATACCCACCACAGCTTGAGCTCAGGGAAATGGTGACTGTGACACAATAAAATTATCATGCAACCAGGAGAAGGACCTCAGCTCCTTATTCCTGGACACCAGGCTGTGGTCTGGGAGACTCTCAGTGGATTGCAGGACACAGCAGAACAGAGGTGGTTTGACTATCATGGCATAAGTGAGTTTAGCACCATGGGGTTTTGCAGTAGGAGTAGGTGTGAGTCTGAGAGTACTCCCGAGGGGACAGAAAAAGACTGGGTCCTCCTGACCACTGGAACAGAGACAGCCCCGCCTGTTATCCTAGGCTGTACTCAGGTCAGTGTGAAGACAGCAGCAAGCAACTCCAGGCCAGGCACGCCTGCGGTATCACGCCCTGGATGCGGTGTGTATGGAGCTCCGGACCTGCACACAGACAATGTGAGTGGACGGTCCACAGCAGACAAGACGTGCAGCTTGCACATCCCACCTCGGAAGAGGTGAGGTCCACAGGTGAAAGTCAGTCTCGTTGCTGGTCGAGCTGACACAGTATCAGGTCACACCCAGAGCTCAGCCTCCTGCCAGTTCTAACTGGTTTCTCTAAACTGGAGCAAAGTAGAGGCGAACTCTGCACTTCAAAGACTTTCGCACCCCTTTCTAATATTTCATGAGAACATGTTTGTAGTACATGAAGTTGAAATTCATCTTAGCAAATAGGTATGTGTCCGTAACACATGTTCATTCCTTTTTGATCTTTCCCTTCCCCATTACTTAGTTCCCTCCTTCTCTACATCTGCTTTCCCCATTGTCATTACTGTTGTGATTTTAGTTCCTTTATGACACACAATGTTTGCAGCCACCATGGGTGTTTGGTACATACACACCTGAATATCTTTATTTCTCCCAAATCCCCATCTCATCCAAGAATAGGCAGCGGTAGTAATGCCATCATAAAGAGGAGGAACAAGGGACCCGGGTCATCACTGTGGGTGTGTTTCTTCTTCCGTGTCCCTGGGTCACACACATGAGTGTGTATTCACAAGCACAGTGCCACCTTGGCTCATGAACTTCCTTTGTTCCCCGGCTCTGAGAAAGACAATCACATTAGTGTTCCTTCTGGAACACAGCCTGGGTTTTGTTAGTCACCCCATGCGGAGCTGGGAAGTGGAAGCAGAATTTTACCAAACTCTTCGGGATCAGCGCTGCCGGGGAGGTGAGGCGCTGCGGTGCTGGCATCTGCTGCGGACCCCGAGGCTTCTCGCTGCGTCCCCACCTTCTCCCGCGCAGCGTGCGGTACAGCAGGCTTTGCTGAGTTTCTCTTGGTCCATTCACTGGGCTCAGTGGCCAGGTCCTTCCTCACTTTCCATTTACATTTTCTCTCTTTCCTTCCGCTTTCGTGTGTTCCCTCTCCTTTCTTCTCTTGCACGTATCTGTCAACATGGGAGCCTGTTCTTTCCTGGTTTTTTTGATGCTGTCTTGCACGCATGTGTGTGACTGTGTGAGTGTCAGGTGCTGTTTCTCCTGCAGTGTACTCACTCACTCTCCCACGCCAAGGGCTACGTCACAAGTCTTCTGACTGTGTGTCTCTCTTAGCTGTTTACTTGGAATCGAACTCCCTACATCTTTCGCTCACTTCCCACTTTTATTCTCTGCCCCGTTTGTCTTTCATTCCCCTCACAGGAACTCTTAAACCTCTGTTCTCTTCCTTCCTGGTAAATAAACATTGTCACTTTGTCACTAAACCTTTTTCTTTCACTTTTTTTCTTAATGTTTCTTTTCCGTTTTTAAAACCTTACTCTGCTAGCCAACGCTCTGCTGTCACTATTGCTTTATTCTCCCCAGTGAGTGAATCAGAAGAGAACATTTTAAACAAATTTTAAATTATGTGTAATTAAACATAGTCAAAGCCAAGAGTGCATCACAGAGAGGAAGCCACATGCAGAGAGCTCTGCACAATAGTTGTAGAGGTTTCCATTCCAACTATTGCAGACTCTTCATGACGTGAAAAACAAATGGACAATGTATTTGCCAATAATCATGACTCCTCAAAGCTGCTCCTACAGACACTGACGTGGCTGAAATTCAAAATAAGCAATTTTTAAATACCTGGTAAAATTATCAAAGTGATCAAAGAAGAGACAGATAAGGAACTGAGTGAAAAAATTTCTAAAATGATAGATGGGCTGAAAGAAAATACAAATAGGTGACTGAACTGGTTTTTAGAAACAATGCAGACTGCGAAAAATGTTTATTACATCAAAGAGATACAGTTATGAAAAAGAATGCAAAAACATCTGAGAACCAAAATCTCAATAAGCCAAATAAAAAGCCCAATTATCAATAGGCAAGGTGAATCAGAATAGAGAATATTAGGTCTTGAAGATCAGCTGAACACTCATGACCTCTGTTAATAATCATGAAAATAAGAAAATAATGAAAAGATTATTTAAGAGTTTCTAGACAGGGGCTGAGGATATAGCTCAGGGGTGCAGCATCTGCCTGGCAAGCACAAGGTCACAAGTTCAATTCCTGGTAACATCCCCCCGCCAACAAAACAGTTTCTACACAGATTTTAAATGAAAAATCCGTGGAGTCATGAAAGGGTGTCAAAATACAGTTTATTGTCCTAAACTATCTTTTCATAGAAAAAGTTACTGAAAATTTCTCCAATCTGGGGAATGAGGTGAACATCCAGGACAAGAAGACATGAGCTCACTGGAAAATAATCTCTCCAGGAACACACTGTGGTCAGAATGACAGAAATTCAAAGACAGAGAAATGAATCCAACACTGAAAACCAAAAAAATAACAGGAATCAGGCCACTTTTCATTAACAACACAATATAACTACTCTTGACTCTGCAAACAAAAACCGTACACTAGCAGACTGGGTCAAAAGGAGCAGACATGTCAGTGTATTGTGGGTACCAGATGATCCTCACCTGCAAAGACAGACGCAGCCTGCCAGTGTGGATGGTGCTGAGTAACAGGCAGTATCAGGAGATTTTCACACACTTCACCTTCACTTCATACAAAACCGCCTCGTTTGGGTTTTTCTGAATCTGTTCCTGATGAACGCATTTCACTAATTCTTGGCATTTTTTTTTAAATATTCCATTGGAAAAATAAAACTATGTCAATAATAATTAGTTTACTGAAGTTCTAGTAAATGGAATTTTTATGGCAAATTAGAAACCTTGCAGCTTGGAAAAGATAAAACAAAGGAACAGAATTTTTCACAGAAAAACAATAAACTGAACCTAACTTTGGCCAAGGAAATTATCACAAAATCACTTTTATATTGTGAACAAATCATATAATAGAGCATGTTTATATGTTCATAACATAAAGGTATATCGCAATAATCTATTGTTAATATTATTTAAAGATACTAATTTTATATTTTGGTAAGCATATATTTTGGGAGAAATGGTGAATTTTTATCCTCATCTACTTTTTTCAGTAAATTTTGAAGGTGGAATTTGAGCCACAGATTGGGATTCTTCACCAAATAAACATCACTTTCGCTT
>PVLA01013240.1:0-38200 GCA_004027455.1 Hydrochoerus hydrochaeris
GTTACGCCACCGGCCGCCTAAGACAGGCACAGGACCAATTGCTGTCCTGCAGGCCCATGACGGGTAAGGCCTGGTTGGGTACATGTGAAGAGTCCTTGACCTAAGACAGGCGCTGTCCTTGCAGGGACTGCCACTCCCATAAATGATAAGAAAAGCAATGTAGGGAGCAGCCTAATAATCTCACACATCTCTTCCTCCTATGGGCGTCCGGTCCTCCTGCGGGCGTCAGGTATGTCAGATTGCATTTCCAGGGCTGACTAAATGTCAAGATTAAAATGTTAATTGATACCTATTGCCCTGAACCTGGGGCGCCTTCTGCTTGGAGTTGAGGTCAATTAACACCTGTTGTTTGGGATTGTCCCTGCCTGGTCCTGGGCCTGGGGCGTTTCCTGCTTGGGGCTGGGGATTGTTGCCAGGGTTGGCAAATATATATTCCAGCTTCTAAAAAATAAAGGCGGATTCAGATTCACTCACAGACTGGTGTGCAGTGTTTTCTGTCTCTCAATCGCCGACTCCCTGACCACCTTTGGGAAACCCTAGCCCTGCCGCAGCTGGACTACGGCAGATAAGGGGGAAATTACTACAGATTCCATGGAAATTCAAAAGATACCTACATTGAAAATATCTACTCACATAGAATGGAAAACACAAAGGAAATGGACAAATTTCTAGAAACATATGAACTACCAAAGCTCAACCAAGAAGATATAATAATTTTAAATAACCCAATATCAGCTATCAAAATTGAAAACATAATTAAAACCTACCAATAAAGAAGAGCAAAGGTCCTGATGGATTCACATTTGAATTCTACAAGAAATTTTGAGATTTGATTCCAATACTCCTTAAACTCCTCAATGAAATTGAAAAGGAAGCAATCCTCCATAAATCATTTCTGGAGGCATGTATTACTTTCATACCAAGATCATAGAAAGACCCAACCAAAAAGAAGAACTATAAGTCAGTCTCACTAATGAACACTGATGCAAAGATTCTCAATAAAATACTGGCAAATAGAATGCAGAAAATGATCAAGAATATTATTGGTGAGCCCAATGGAGAGCAGAGCCAGTGAAGGGACCTTAAGTAATCCACAGTCAGTGTTGGGAATGAGACCCCCCCAAGGGAAGGGCATGACCAAATGAGCAACATGTTGGATTCAGGCAGGATGAGCCTGATCTGGGAGTGACAGTGACTTCAGTTGGTTGCTCTCTCCCCAGAGGAGATTCATGGGATTTGCTTGGACTGTGTTGTGCCCCTGGCTGGGACCCAAAGAGCCATCCCAAATCAATTCCCTGTGCCTAGCATGCACTAACCTGGTGAAGGCCCCTGAAGTTTGGCTGGCCCAGTAGGGAGGGGCCAGCAAAAGCAGCCCCTGCTTACACCTCAGTGACAAGAGCAGGCAAGAGAGGGTGTAGGTCCCTCAGCAGCGTGCTTTGGAGGAACCATGGCCAACAGGGAATGGGGCTGGAAACTGCAATATTTATCTGTGTGGAGGAAGCCAGGACCATGACAGGAGAGAGAGGCTAGAGGAGGCCGCCAGCCTAGAACCATGAGAGCACTGATCCAGGAGAGGTAAAAACAAGGGAGACTGAGGGCAGCAAACATGCAACATCAGACATGGCTTCAAGAGACATTAAGAGATATCTTGTAGACAAGCTCAAAACTGAAATATTAAATCAGGTAAAGCAAGATATAAGTAGAGTAATAAAAGAAATGCTAAGCATCTCTCAGGAAGACATAGATGGAAGAAAGGAGGGACACAAAAAAAGGAGAGAAACATTCGATAAAGAATATAAAGAAAATATAGAATACATGAAGCAGATTCAAAGAGATTACCAGGAAATTAAAAACTTCATTGAAAGCTGGCAAAACTTTTAAAAAGAAACTAAGGATAAACTATCAAAACTTGAAGACAAGCTTGCAATTTGTGATTATGAAAGGAAAGATCTCTTAAAAATAAAAAGGAAACAGGCAGTAACAATACAAAGGATAGAAGATGACAAGAGAATCTACAATTTAAGAATAAGAAATGTGAACAAAGAAGCAGGAAAACAAACAGGTGAATTACAAAGGCTACTTGAGGAAATAATTAAGGAAAACTTCCCAAGCATGGGAAAAGAAAATGACATTCAGTTATGTGAGGCATATAGAATTCCAGCCACCTACAACCAAAAAAGAGCTACACCCAGACATATAATAATCAAGATACCAAAAATTTAATTTAAAAACAGAATATTACAAGCCATCAGAGAAAAGAAACAGATTACCTATAAAGATAAGACCATTAAGATCACAGTACACTTCTTGACACAGACCATCAGATCAAGAAGAGCTTGGAGCCAAGTATTCCAAGCCCTGAAAGAAAAAAACCTCCAGCCCAGATTGATGTACACTGCAAAACTGTCACTAGAAATTAATGGAAAAACAAGATGCTTCCATGACAAATAGGAGCTGGGGGAATTTGTGATCACCAACCCAACCCTACAAAGAGCATGGCAGAACATTCTAGAGAGAGAAAAATATTAGCAGGATGTTAGAAACAGTGGCAGAAAGGCCTCAATGAGTGGGGCAGGCAGTAGAGTGAAGGAGAAAAGCAGACAAAAGCAGAAAAATAGCATAGCAGAAATGAGGCAGGGAAGGATGGCTAGAACCTCTAACATAGATGGCCTTCATACACTATATTGTTAATAGTGTACCAGGATTTAAAACCCACATTACTCAAACCACTCTGCTTAGATGTATTATATTCTGTCTAGTAATTCTACCTATACTAGATTTGAGGGCACAGACAGTAATCCCAAAAATAACAGAATATATTATAGTAATCATCCTTAATTTCCTATTAATTTAATCTAAAGTTCTGTAAAAGTTACACTGTTTTACCATGAATGATCATAATTGAATCTGGTTTGTTGGATTACAGTTTTGTATTGATAGATTTTATTCAAAGCTGTTATGATTGATAGTATCAAGTCTGAGAGTATAGGCAACTGCACTGAAGATGACAAGTTTCACTGGAATATCCACTCTAGTTTGATTATTACCTGTCTTTTAAGTTTTTATACTGCCTATAATGTTTTATTTTTACTAATATTGCTATGTGCTGTTATATTCAATTATACTGCTATATTCAGTTATGTCTGATGATGTAGATAATTCTACTGAAGATAATAACAAACAACACAGTAATTACTGTAGATCACCTTTGTACTGTGGTTTTATATGACTTTTTGGTTTCATGATTTTATAGGAATTTGTTTCATTTTGTCTTGCTAGGTTTTGTTTTTCCCTCTACTATAGAAAGGATAGAAATACATGTAGAGATTCATGCAATCATAGCTGTTTACAGTCTCACTGTTTGAAATTCTACTTTGTATGTTTTAATTTTGTAACTTGAACAACTATTTCTAAGAGGACAATATGTAATTTATCAACTAGTGATTTCTTACTGTTTATCTTTTTCTTTTGAAATTCTCTATTATCTCTACACTTTACATGGGTTTTTTTAATATTTAAATAAAAAATTTTTAACAGAATATTATACATCATGACCAATTGGGATTCATTCCAGGAATGCAAGGATGGCTTAACATATGCAAATCAATAAATGTAATACACCATATCAACAGAGACAAAAAAAACCACATAATCATCTCAATAGATTCAGAAAAAGCTTTCAATAAAGTCAAACACATGTTCATGATGAAAACCCTTCAGAATCTTGGAATACATTGTATCTACCTCAATCTTATAAAGGCTATCTAGACAAACCAATAGCCAACATTATACTAAATGAACAAAACCTGAAAGCTTTCACTTTAAAATCAGGAACAGAACAAGGAGGTCCACTATCACCACTCCTTTTCAATATACTTCTGGAAACACAAGCCATGGCAATCATACAAGAGAGAGAAGTAAAAAGAATAAAGATAGGAAAGGAAGAAGTTAAATTATCACTATTTGCAGATGAGATGATACTCTATATAGAAGACCCAAAAACTCCATTAAAAGAATATTACAAGTAATAAACAAATTCAGCAGTGTAGCTGGACACAAAGTCAATGCTCAAAAATCAATAGCATTCCCATACACAAAAAACTTACCGAGAGAGAAAATTTGGAAATATCACCCTTCACGGTAGCATCTAAAAAAATGAAATACTTAGGAATCAACATAACTAAGAATGGAAAAGACCTGTATGCTGAAAATTATACAATGCTTCATGTGACAATTCATGTGACAATTGGTAAATTTGAGTAGTAATTAGATAATAAAAGTTGACTATCTCAGATATTTTGTTAAGTGACAGAAAGCTGACTGTCAAAGCATGCTATGAAGTATCCTTTCTGTGAGTTCACAGATGCTTTGGGCATCATGCAGACATGTCAGACATCTTCTTGGACACTGTATTATCTCCTTGTTACTCTCATATCACTGTCACTTTTTTGTGACAGTGTTTGCTGTGTAGAAGTCTGAGTCTACTTGGGCAGCTTGCTCACACTTCTTACATATCATACTGTAGTGTTAAGATTAGTTCTTTCTTTTTCTCTTTCTCTTGTTTTCTTCTGGTACCAAGATTTGAACTGATAACCTCATACTTGCCAGGTAAGTTCTGTGCTACTGAGCTACAAAGATTTGTTCTCTCAATTGAACCTACAACACATGGACTATCCTGAACATTGGGGTTCTGTGTAAAATAGAAGTTGTGTGTTAAAAACATACAGTGTTCATGTGAATGACAACCATTAATGTCTCTATAGCTATCCAAAATGTATACAGAGTTTACTTAAGAGGTAATGGAGTCTGGGAATATTGCATATATATATATATATATATATATATATATATATATATATATATATATATATTGATATTGATATATTCAAAACTGTTCTCCAATGATAATCTTGTATGTACAACACTTCAGTTAATAGTGTAGAGTATATATTTTCAGAAATAAAGACTAATACTTTACTAATTTTGCATTTTCTATCCATGCTGTCAAATTAGTTACTGATACACTTGGAATCGGTTATCACTATGTTTCTCTTTGGCTTCATTTTGTTGGTGTCAAAGTAGACCCATGGAAGTAGCCATGTATAGAGAAGATTAGAAGGGAATTGGTCTTCAAGATCCTGAAACTTATAATTCATAGTAATTTTTTAATCTTCTGAGATTGGGAAGGTAATGAAGGGAGACCAGGGCCTGAAAAGTGAAGAATTAGGAAGTCATTGCAAATAATTTAATATTTTTATAGCAATAATATGTAGAAATAAAACAAAAAATTTGAAGAAACTTTATGGCTTACATCTATCCCTTAGACTTATGAGTTTTTTCACCACCATCTGAAATAATCTTCTTTGGAAAGAAAGTACCTGATGTCAGAAGTGAATATATTGATCATTGAGGAAAATGTCTATAAGAATATATTTATCTTTCAAATAAAGTATACTTCACTCTATAACAGTTCTCAATCATTTAGCAATGACTTCAAAAGTGAAAAGTGAGCTAAAAGAGCAGCAAATCATTTTATAAATGAAATTTAGATCAAATACATAAAAACAATAAAAATGTTTACATACATGTTATTTGTCTACTAGACAAGATCAATTTAAGACAAGGACACACTACAGTGGAAAATAGGAGCTATCCCAGAAAAAAAAACCCATCTTCAGCCATATAATTCTCAAAAAAAGGCAGCCAAAGTATATATTTCATAAATGCTAGACTTTCAGTAAATAATTATAGAAAAACTGGGTACATGCATGCAAAAGATTGAAAGTAGATCCTTATCTCTCATTCTGTATAAAAGTCAATTAAAATAGAAGAAATGCATTTGTAAATTAAGACCTTAAGTATGAGAGAGGTAGAGTGGAAAAATTTCAAAACATGAGTAGAGGCAATGTTTTTTTTTTGAATAGGGCTCCAATAGTGCAAAGCTGAACTATACAAATGGGATTCCACAACAAAGAAATTTTTGCAAAGAAAATGTAACAACCAGGAGGGTGAAGAGACAAACTAGATAATGGGAAAATCTTTGACCAATGACTTATCTGTGAAAGGATTAATATTCTGATTACAGAAGAAATGAAAAATTCAATAAAAGTGATTACCTAATCCAAAAGAACAAATGATCTGAATATATTTTTCTCAAAAGCAGCCAAAGACAGTCTCAACCAATGCCTGAATAACAGAACCTAGTTCATAGGAAAACGAAGGATGTTAGGTGCATTTTATCTTGTGCATGGTCAGTCACTGATATCTTTTTCTTCTGACATCTTCTCTTCCTGACTTCCCTTCTTCCTGAAATGTGCAGTGCCTTCTTTATATGTTCTGACTAAGGACAAATAAAAATGGAAATTTAGAAAAGAAAATCTATCTAAGCCCCAAACTGTCTAGCATTTAGTGGGCCATGGTGCTGCATACCTATAATCCAGCTCTTAGAGAGGTAGGGGCAGGAAGACTGCAAGTTCAAGTCCCACTTGAGTAACTCAGTGAGACTCTCTTAAATAATAATAATAGTAATAATAATAATAAAAATAATAAGAGTAGCAAGGGATGGGCATGTAGCTCAATCAGAAGGCCAGGGATTCCTAATACTGAAAAGGAAATTAAAATTTTATTTTTATTTATTATTAATTTTTTTAATTTAAAGAGAAAAACATGTAAAGAGTAGAGATAATACAGAATTTCAAAAAAAGATAAACATTAAGAAATCACTAGCTGATAAATTACATATTGTTCTCTTAGAAATAGTTGTTCAAGTTACAAAATTAAAACATACAAAGTAGATATTCAAATCATGAGAATGTAAACAGCTACTCATACATGAGTCTCTACCTGTATTTCTATCCTTTGTGTATTAGAAGGAAAAACAAAACTTAGCAAAACAAAAAAAATTCCTATAAAAAACATGAAACCAAAAAGTCATATAAAACCACAGTACAAGGTGATCTACAATGATTACTGTGTTGTCTCTTATTATCTTCAATAGAACTGTCTACATCATCAGGCATAATTGAATATAGTGGTATAATAGAATATAACAGTACATATCAATATTAGTAAAAAAAACTGTAGACAGTATAAAACTTCAAAGGCAGGTAATAACCAAACCATAGTGGATATTCTAGTGAATCTCAGAGTGCCTATACTCTCAGAGTTGATACTATCAATTATATCAGCTTTGAATAAAATCTATCAACACAAAACAGTGATCTAACACACCAGATTCAATTACAATGTCATGGTAAAACAGTATAGGTTATACAGAGCTTTAGATTAAGTTAATAGGAAATTAAGGATGATTACCATAGTATATCCTGTTATTTTCAGGATTACTGCCTTTGCCCTCAAATCTTGTAAGGTAGAATGACTGGAACAGAATAGAATGCATCTAAGCAGAGTAGTAAGATGGGTTTTAAATCCTGTTGCACTATTAACAATATAGTGTATCAAGGCCATCTATGTTAGAGATTCTAGCTATCCTTCTCTGCCTCATTTCTGCTATGCTATATTTCTGCCTGTTTGTCTAATTTCCTCCTTCATTCTACTGCCTGCCCCACTCATTGAGGCCTTTCTGCCACTGTTCCTAAAATCCTGGTATTTTTTTCTCTCTCTCTAGAATGTCCTTCAGTATTCTCTGTAGGGTTGGACTGGTGGTCACAAACTCCCCAGTTCCTCTTTGTCATGAAAGCATCCTGTTTCTCCATTAATTTCTAGTGACAGCTTTACAGCATAGATCAATCTTGGCTGGAGGTTATTTGCTTTCAGGGCTTGGATTGCTTTGCTCCCAGCTCTTCTTGATCTGATGATCTGTGTCAAGAAGTCAGCCATAATCCTGATGGGCTTACCTTTATAGGTAATCTGTTTCTTTTCTCTGATGGCTTGTAATATTCTGTTTTTATATTGAATTTCTAGTATCTTGATTATGATATGTCTGGGTGTAGCTCTGATTTGGTTGTAGGTGATTGGAGTTCTGTATGCCTCATTAATCCAAATGTCATTTTCTTTTCCAATGCTTGGGAAGCTTTCCTTAATTATTTCCATGAATAGCCTTTGTAATTCGCCTGCTTGTATTCCTGCTTCTTTGTTCACATTTCTTATTCTTAAATTATAGATTCTCTTGTCATCTTCTAGCCTTTGTATTGTTACTGCCTGTTTCCTTGTTATTTTTAAGAGATCTTTCCTTTCATGATCCCACATTGCAAACTTGTCTTCAAGTTTTGATAGTGTATCCTTAGTTTCTTTTAAGGAGCTTTGCCAGCTTTCAATGGAGTTTTTAATTGCCTGGTAGTGTCTTTGAATCTGCTTCATGTACTCTATATTTTTTTATATTCTATATTTTCTTTATCAAATGTTTCTCTCCTTTTTTTGTGTCCCTCCCTTCTTCCATCTCTGTGTTCCTGAGAGATGCGTAGCATTTCTTTTATTACTCTACTTATATCTTGCTTTACCTGATTTAATATTTCAGTTTTGAGCTTGTCTACAAGGTCCCAAAGATATCTCTTAATGTGCATTGAAGCCATGTCTGATGTTGCGTGTTTGCTGCCCTCAGTCTCTTTTGTTTTTCTCTCTCCTGGATCAGTGTTCTCAGGGTTTTGGGTTGGGGGCCTCTTCTTGTTTTTCTTGTCATGGTTTTTGTTTCTTCCATACAGGTATATAGTGGAGGTCCAAGCCCCCTTCCCTGTTGACCACGGTTCTTCTGAAACATGCTGGTGAGGGATTTCTGTCCTGTTTGCTCTTGTCACTGAGTTGTAAGCTGTGGCTGTGCATGCTGGCCCCTCTCCACTGGGCCAATCAAACTTCAGGGGCCTTCACTGGTTAGTGTGTGCTAGGCATAGAGAATCAATATGCGATGGCTTATTGGGTTCTGACCAGTGGTGGGACTCAGTCCAAGTAAATCTTTTGAATCTGCTCTGGGGAGGGAGCAACCAACTGAAGTCACCACCACTCCCAGTTCAGGCTCCTCCTGCCTAATTCCAACATGTCACCCATTTGGTTGTGCCCTTCCTGTGGGAGTGTCTTACTCCCAGCACTGATCATGGATTAATGAAGGCCCCTTTGCTGGCTCCATTCTCCATTGGGCTCACCAACCCCTGACTTCAGTGCAGCTATGGCTCCTCTGAGTGGTGGCAGGAACGAGTTTGGTTGGCTCTGCCAGCCAGAGAGAAATCAGGTAGCTTGGCAGGTCATAGCAAAAGTGCCCTCTTCAGTAATTTTAGCTGTTTGAATTGTAGCCCCAAGACTGCATGTTTGATGAGATTTTTTGGCTTTAGTTTCTTCCTGTGTCAAGAGGATCCATCTCCCTCTGTCTGGATCTCTCCAGGATGTTTTATTCTGGTATGAGAGTTGTTTCTTCTGGGAAGCTTTGTATTTTGTTGCTCACTGATTGGCCATCTTTAGCTCCTCCCCTCAAATTTTAAATAAAAGCAGTCCAAGAAAGCCTACTAGTACCAAATAGACATGTCTGAACCAGCTTGATACAACATCCCTTCCCTTGTGTAAGCTTATCTAAAAGATGGCCTTAAAATGTAACTTGAGGTGTTCATTTGTGTAACTCATGTCTTTACTCCCTTTGTATAACTGGTAACATTATAATGTATCTTAAAATGTAATAGGACATTTCCTCCTCTGTGTAATTCATGCTTTGTATAATTTATGGCCTTATGGTATAACCTGAAATGTTTAAACTCCCTTAGCAACCCAAGATGTCACCCAACTTTCCAATTACAATGCACTAAATTGGCCTCTGTACCTTCCCACTATTTTCCCCATAAGAACCCCAAAATTGCAGTCAGTGGAGCTCCCACTCCTTGGGAGAGGCCCTAGTCAAGCCCACCAGTGTAATAAAGTACCTCCTAAACCTCTTTGGTTTAGTTTCTTCTCAATTTTGTCCCATATTCCAGAACAGCATCACACACACACACACACACACACACACACACACAGACACACACACAAAGAGAAGAGAAAATTCTTTAGAGATATCGCAAAAGAGAACCTTTCTCATTCTCATAGTTTTTGTTTAGAAGTAGCCTGATAGTTGTTTGTATTATAGTATAGTATACTGTGTAAAAAATTGGGTTTTAATTGCTTTTATACAGTAAATGGGTTTTCCATATGAATGACTGAATATTCATTTCTGCATGATCTGTTGTGTGAATCAAGAATAGCAATCAAAGAATGATTTTTTCCTCATATTTTTGGTTGTCTGCTCCTTTGATCTACATAATGTTTACTTTTTTTTAAAAAAGTAAAAGACATGATATTTGGCTGATTTTTATGGTCAAAATGGCAAACTATGAAGAGTTTGTTAAAGAAGTCAAGATATGAACAGCTATAGCCAGAAATAAAAAATGTGGCCTGAGGGAGATCAGACACAAGGGATGAAATAGGAAAAGGGAGATACAGAACACTGGAAAGGAATAATGTGATGGAAGAGAAGACAGGAAAGTGGGAGGGAGAAATGCCGAGGTGGGTGGTTAAATGCCAAGTATCCTTCTAGGGTAAAGGATGTGAGAGGCTGAGCAGGAGTTTAGTATCATTCCCACACATTCTGGACCTGTAAATGAAGGCTCTTACAAGTAGAAGGATTTTTCAAACCACAGAGGTGTGTTTCTGAACTCATATGGAGAAAGCTGTGGACAGGGAGAGAACCCAGGACTCAGGGAGACAAGAGTGAGTCTGGAAGTCAGGGCCAGAGGGGAAATGAAATATGAAATAAGAATATCTGGAGAGTGGAAGCAAATGTTTAATCAATACAAAATTTCTATGAGGAAGAAATTGTCAGTTGGAAGAGAGTTGAAGCCACTACTGCAGAGTACAGAGCAAAAAAGAGTTACTAAATTCAAAGATCAAACACAAGCTGAGAGACTGAAGTCCTCTCTAAGAAATGTTGCTCCTGGCACTGGCATTGATTACAGTTCTCCTGGTTAGTGATACTCAGGGTGGTAAGAGGAACTCTGGCAGCTTCTGGCCCTGGTGCATGGGGTCTGCATAGAGACAGCCTGTACTTACCCTAGTGCATTGGGGACCGATACTCTGATCCCTCCTTTTTTCCAGGGCTCTTTCACTATTTTGGTGGTTGGGGCTGCATCCTGAGGCTCTGGGACTCTCAGGTGGATCAAGCTTTGTTGGCTCTGCAGACTCTTGTTTTTGTTTTCTGTACATGCTTTCACTTTCCTTCTTGCTTCTCTCTTTTTTGCTAATATTATTATTCTTTGAAACTTTATTTAAATAATACTTGTTTGTATTACATAATACTAACATTGTCAGTCTTTGGTTCCATATACATAACCCATGCTAATTTCTCTTTTCATTCCCTTCCCCTCTCTTCTCTTCAGCCTCCTTCCATCTTTTGATTCCATCGCCTTTTGAGAAAGATCTACTTCTATATATCCTATTATATCTTATTTTTAATCTATCACTGTTCCTCGTTATATAAGAGAAACCATGCAATATTTAAGTTTCTATGTCTGATTTAGTTCACTTTAATATTGTAATCTCAAGATGTTTTCATTTTCTTATTTGTAAGAAATAATGGGAGATTCTTACCCCATGGTGTTTAGTACATATTCTTTGTCCATTTGCATCTTGAAGGATGAATAGGCTGTTTCCCAGATTTAACAATTATGAACTGGGCTGGTGGCTCAGGGGACGGTGAGCCTGTACAGCATGCGGGAGGTCAACAGTTCAACTCCCTGTGCACCCTTCCGCCAGATTTAACAATTATGAATCATTCTGTTATAAACAAGGGCAATAATCTTATCCTTCTTTTCTCCATAGGCATCCTGGATCAAACCACTTTCCATGTCAACCAAATCACATCATTCATCAACAACACCTGGGCACCAAGTCAAGGCTCAAGCTGGTTGGGTGAGTTACAGCTTCATAGGTGGGACAATGAATTCAAAACTGCCATATTCCAGATGTCTTGGTGTGAGGGAAACCTAGTAATGAAGAGATATCTGGGCTGGCAGAGATATTCTGAGTCTACTTCTTTGGATTCATCTTAGAAGTGGAAGACCTTTCAAGTGAATTCCAGATAGAATGTGAGTGCAGTTCCCAGACATGGGGGACATTTGCAGTGACTTTGTCTCTTGGTTCAGGCAATTCTCCCTCTGATTTATTGCCTTTTCCCTACTTCACTTAACTGCACACACACATTAGGCTAGAACAGTCTCCCACCTGGGCTTGCCCTTCACAAACATATTTCCAACTCTTACGGCTCTGCACTTTTCTCTAATAAAGCCAAAGGACACTTTTTGACTTCAGCAGACAGTTTGGGTCTTTTGAAATTTATTCATGTTCTTACTCTGTGTGTCAGTGACCTAAAGTGGAGCTTGTTTCTTTCACCCATCCACTCAGTGTTCTTCTCCCTATGGTCTCCTCTCTGAATGACCCTTGGTTTCCCTATGGAATGTTTTGTTTGTGGCTCCCTTGCCTTTTCTTCAGCCTATGCCTCTGCTCTCCCATCTTACTGCCATTTTCTTTACCAGTCCCCCTCTGTGTCAAGTGTGCCTCTCTCCTGTGTTGTTTTTGAAATTCTCCAAATACTATAATGATTTGATCCTTGTCTCCTGTTCCCACTCAAATCCAAAATTTTGGGCCCCCCCACATTCTTTTATTTATTGTTTTCTGTTTAATAACATCTGTCTGTTTTCCTTCTGCACAGAGCCCTTTGAGATTCAGGACACCACATTCTATAAGTTCCATTCTGGGGGTTCCACTGTAAGCTTCCTGAGGAGACTTTTAGGGGGACTGATTTTGTGAGTAGCAAGAAATATTCATGTTGGACTACCCCAGAGGGTGGTGCCTGGGAACAGATGTGTGCATATACATCTCTCAGTACATAGGTATCTATGACATGATAGAATTGCTCCTTGTAGAGTTCTTCCCTCAGATTCTCTTGAGTGTCCTTGAAGCTGGGAAGATGGAACCACAGAAGCAAGGTTAGTCATGTGCTGTTTTACTTTGTATCACTTTCATTAGTTTCAAAAGTAGAAAGATACCAGAAGAGTTTTCTTAAGAACATGTTATTCTCAAAGAATGTAGGGGTCATATTTAAACTTTTGGGTTCCAGTTACATGATATGGGTTAGAGTCAAAATCGGATGCTTACCTATCTTGTTCCTGTCACAGTGAATTCTGAGACCTGGCTGTTCCAGGGATCCAGCCCTGGGCCTGACCATCTGTAGCTGGTGTGCCATGTCTCTGGCTTCAACCCAAAGCCTGTGAGGGTGATATGAATGTGGAGTGAGCAGGAGAAGAATGGAACTCAGAGAGAGGATGTCCTGCCCAATGCTGATAACACATGGTATCTCTGAGTGACTGTAGATGTGGCAGCTGAGGAGGCTGCTGGGCTGTCTTGCCAAGAGAAGCACAGGAATCTGGGAGGGCAGGACATCTGTTAGACTATTCTGGCACAAGAGAGAAGCAAAAGTACAAAATGAACTGGTTGATTGAGTGGAGGACATGGGAGACAGCACACATTCCATGGTAGCTGGGTCATCTCCTTTGACCAGATACAGAAAGATAGAGGGTTATATGACCTCTGATTGAAGTGGTACATGGGCCAGATATTGATGATGTGTGAGGAACCAATTGGAATTCTCTGTGCATGCAAATTGGAAGGGGAGTTGCAATTAGGGATGAAGAAGAAGCAGAAAATTGTAAGTGTTCCCACTTCAGGCTTCAGTCATGTTAGACTATCGCCATTACCATACAGTAATATATATCATGGCAAGAACCTTTCATTTCCATCTTTGTATTGTTAGGAAAAGGGCAAAGACTGCCTCTTACTATTTTCTGCTGGACAGGGCCATCGTGTTGGGGTCTAGGTTGCTGATGGGATGACAGTTAATGCCCATGCAGAGATTTCAACCAGGACAAGGAATTAATTATTGGTGAACATTCATATCCTAGATTGGAGAAATAAAAAAGACAAGATGCTATGAGGAGGCAGATTACTATCATAAAGGACCCAGGAAAGGTAGAAGAAAAGTGCCCTTGGTCCAAATGTGTGGTTTCATCATTGCCATGGTGAGGAAGAATATGAAAAATAGGCATGGATTTGGGAGGAGTAGAGCTACAAAGGTAATATTTTTATCTCAAAGGGTAAAAATTAAAAGAGTAGGTAGGATGTGTCTTTGCTCCAGGAGTTGAGCTGGAGAGAATAAGAAGCATGAGAAATATAAGGCCTGAAAGTTGAATTATGTTTGGGAAATTATAGAGTAGGGGTGGAGAGTCAGTATAAGTGACAGAATATCTTAGGCCTATAGGAGACTCATGTTTAACTAAGCAGCTGAGGATGGAGAGAACTAAGATAGTTACAGTGAAAAAATTAACCAATAGAATGTAAGGGATCAGGAACAAAATAGGATAACAAAACATGACCTAGCCTGAAAATTGTGGCTGTGGGGCCTTGGTGAGAGGTAGATGGGAGATAGATGAGGTGACCACTAGGATGTTTATAGTCAGGGGATTTAGTGTTAGGAGGGCACTGCTTAGCTTGAGTGATGTGGAACCAGGATGGCAGTCCAGTACCTTGACCACTGTTGAATTTCCAAGGAAGACCAGGTTGGGGTCACTCCATTTTAGTTGTAGTCCTGTTGAGAGATCTGAGAAATAAAGACTTGATCATTATCTAACTAGATATTCTGAGGTAGACCAAACCTTGGAATGATTTTTTGTAATGGGGCTTTAGTAATAACTATATTAGCTGTCTCCCTGTTTGTGAGAAAGGCTTTTATCTATCCTGAAAATGTACAAACAAAGGTGAAAAGTTATTTGAGAGTTTTGTGGCAGGGCATGTGTGTAAAATCTACCTGCCAGTCCTGAGCAGGGGTGTGTCTGTGATATTGATGCATAAAGGAAGGGGGCGGTATATGTCTCTCAAGAGAGGTTCTAATATAGAGATGACAGGTGTAAGTTGTTGAGAAATGAGGGGGTCTGGTTCAGTCTACATTGTGTTTACAAAGGAATCCTGACAATCAGGGTGTATGGGGGATGGTAAAAAAGACATCTTTAAGGTCTAGCACTATGAAGTGAGTGGTGGAGGGAGGGATATGAGAGAACATAGTACAAGGGTTTGGTACCATTGGG
Source organism: Hydrochoerus hydrochaeris (assembly GCA_004027455.1). Lineage (NCBI taxonomy): Eukaryota > Metazoa > Chordata > Mammalia > Rodentia > Hydrochaeridae > Hydrochoerus > Hydrochoerus hydrochaeris. The sequence goes on from PVLA01013240.1 coordinate 15,108, forward strand.
TGAATTGGGGTAACAGCATCATTGATTACCCCAAGATCTTGCACCAGATGATAGGACCCATTAGTCTTAAGTATCAGGAGAATGGGAGTATTGTAGTGTGAATGGGTAGGTTTAAGAAAACCATCATGTAAAAGATGCTTGATTGCAGCTTTAAGTGCCTGTACATGTTTGGGAACTATAGGATATTGGGGAATGAAAGGAAAAATTGAGGGACATTTGAGATGAATTTAAACAGAATAGATAGCACGAATAACACTGGTGGGACCAGAAAGGTATGGGTGAAGAAGCGAGTTTGGACCCTGTGTGGAATGGGCCCTGTTTGAAGAGACTGTGTAGGTTGGCTGTCAACACTCATTATAGAGGCTGAGGATTTAATATAATGGCCTGAAAATTCACGAAGAACACTATGTATGGCCTCCATATCTGCAAGTACAGAGAATGTCTTATCTGAGACCTCCAGTGAGACTTGGGACTCTGACAAGGATACCTTAATGAGGGCTGGGACCCCAAGCCCCATCAATCTTCAGCAGCAAATCCAAGTAGATGAGCCAGTGATGAATGCAGTTGTGATGAGATCTCCTGTGAGGCCAAAGATTTAGAGTATGGCTTATCCGCTCTCTGGCAGCTAGGACAGTTGCTTTTCCAGTGGCCCTTGAGATTACAAAAAGGGCATTCCCTTGCACAATATCCTTTTTTTCACACTTGAAGCATGGTCCAGGAGGGGCTTGGGCAGCTCCACCTTGTCTTGGTTTACCTGTTTTAGAGCTCTAAGTGTCACTGCTAAAAGACCAGATTGTTATATTTTTCTTTTGATTTTTATCTTTGTTGTTGAAAACACAAAAAGCCATATTAAGAAGGTCTCCCTATGGATTTTGAGGACCAAGTTGATCCTTTTGTCTTGGGATCTGGCCCACAGCAGGAGGTATCTGTCTCTTCCATGGTCACAAGACACCTGGTCCTCTGTGCTGGCTACTTCGAGGCCCTAGCCCTGTCTGACTGCTTATAGTATTTTTAACTGATTTAGCTGCCTGTAGTGTTTTTTTCTTTGAAGAAGTAACCCAAACTGCAGTGAGGGATAATAGGCAATGACATATCTGGCTTCTTCAGGCACAAGGGGGATGAAGTTGTTGAACAGCATTCAGGGATATTCTGCAAGAGCTTTTAACTAGTGGCATTTTCATCTTGGGTAGGTATATAGCTTTAAGTCTAGAGGGCACAAAAGCAAAGGATCAAGTACACAGAAGTCAAATAATAGAATCAACAGGATATTTATGAGTATAATTTCAGTAATGGCTTCCCATAAGGAGGATAAGGATAAGATCCAAAGAATTTTAGTAACTGACACGTCATTCATTTGTCCTACACACATTTAGGTTTTACAATTTTATAAGTATCTCCTGTGCTATTAAAATGTCTAATGCCATCTGATTTTGGAGGGTGGCCTGTTTTATTAATTCTACCTTTTTTATTTAGGACAGAGCTCAGCTATACTGTCATTTAAGCCCTGTTGAATATAGTTAACTATGGCCCCAATATGCATCATATAACCTTTTTGGAAAAGATCTGTTGGATCTCAGTAAAAGGAACCTAAAAGGAATTTATAATTTTCTCTTAATTTTAATTTTTTAATATACAGAAGATTTTTAACAGCACTGTGCAGTAGATGCAGCAAGCTTAACAGAGAACATTAAATGGAACTATTATTTTCTATTAACTATGGGTGTTTTAACATTTGAGCACTGAAGAAATTTGTGACATTGTTCGGACTGCTCAAAATATTTAAGCATCTCTAAGTATAACATATACATTACTTGAATTTTTGTTTAAAAATTATTATTTGACTGGTGACCTCATGTTGGTTTGACTTGGATTTCAAGGCTGAAGTACAAGAAAAAGGCTGATGTCTGGATCTGAAAGAAAAGATTTGTGATCATAAATAATCTCAACTTCATATTTGGAAGTTTGAATATACCATAAGATCAGCAACAATGAATTTTGTTAACCATATGAACTTTAGTTGGTTTGTCTATTTGGGTTATTTAGATGGGTTGGAGATTATTGGGGCCTCTGATTAATGAATAGGAGCTGTTTAAAATTACCAGGTGGTCCCTTTCTTATTCATCATTCGAAGTCTCTCCTCACCTCAAGGGATTTTGTTTCACCAGTCTTAGTATCTTTTTAAATCTATAACCCAAATAAACCTTTATTAAATGATCTGAATATACAAAAGAAGAGGAAAAATGTTGTTTTGCTCAAATAAAAAAGGAACAGCTGTCTACAGAGCAGACAAATGGACAAACATGTACAGATGGCCTGTACAGTATCATCAGACTGGACAAACATACAACATATATAGCTTGACAAACATTTTACAAAATCAGAGTGCACTCAAATATATATGGCCAATTTGAACTATAATAAATAGACTAGTATGAACCCTTTTGTAGATTAATTGAGATCTCTTGAAGTAAGAATAACAGAAAAGGAATCTAATTTATGATTATTCTGAGATAGGTTTATGAGGGGAAAAAAGAACATGAATATGAACTAGTCCCTGAGGACTAGCCTGCCCCTGAAGCAGGAAAAGGGACTGAGGCTGAGAAGGGTGTGGTGTGGGAGGTGTAGATGGCCACTGAGCAGCAGGCATCTGTGGGCAATTACTGGGTGATTAACCATTATATGACAAGGAAGCACAAAATGGCAACTGGTTACCATGAGACCTACAACTAGATGGCTGCTACTTGTCCCATAATGAGGGATTGAAAGATGGTGGCCATTTACCCTGTGACCTGTTAAAAGATGGTGGCACACTTTCACATGAAGGAGGACTGCAAGATAGTGGCTGTCCTCCATATGAGCTGCAACAAGGTTGCTGCTGAATACCATGTGGTATGGAATCACAAGATAGCATTCAAATACCAGGTTGTCTGCTAAGTTGCTGAAATGCACAAGACCAAGTATGGTGAGTCAGTGGGGAAAATGGTGACTCAGCAATAGGGCACAAAGAAGAGCTGTCTGATGGAACAGATGGCTCATGTGGAGGGGATTGAGAAATCTAAGACTGGGGAGAGAAACTAAGGGCAGGATTAGAGAATACTTGCTGCCATTGTGACAAAAGTATAAATAAAAGATCAGCTTTTTGCGTTTTTATAGCCTTCTTGAGGCCAAGAGCACCAACGTTATGAACCAGGCACCTCAGAGGTGTTTTTGGTGGCACAGGAAAAGGTCCCCATGACTGAATTATAAGTGAGCTGAGAGAACAACTTCACCTCAGGATTAAGAACTTTAGCTTTCCCCCAAGGAATGCGGACATTGTCCTGGATCACACCTATCAAAAGAAGTCATCACCTGTTTTGAAAGTATGACACAGAATGTCCCAACACCCATTCTTATCAGCCCTCTCCAAAGAGTGTGGGGAGGGATCCCAGAGAATAAAATGGTAACAGTTTTGCCTCAGGCTGTGTGGCCTAAGGAGCATGAAAACTGCTATCTTTGTCCAGGGACAGCAAAGGATAAGTTTTCTGACACAAGCTTGAAAAATTTAGCAGCAGAAACAGAAAACCTCAGATGGCAGCTCACCTGTGATGAGTGAGGAGGGCCACAGTAGCACATGGATTAGCAATGGCAAATAAACAGTGCCAGAATGAAAAAAAAAAAGGTGATTCATAGGCAGGGAGCTTGAACTCAGAGTGACTCCCCGGGACTAGCACTTTGCCATCTGAGTCTCAAGGCACCATATTGTTATAGTATTCTGGTGCAATAGACAAGCAAAAGTACAACAAACAAAAGTAAACCAACAAACAGGTTTAATGAGTTGAGGACATGGAAAACAACACATAGGCAGCTTTGCTGTCTCCTTCGACCAGATACAGAGAGGCAGAGGGTTATATGACCTCTGATTGAAGTGGTGCATGGGGTGGATACTGATGACATGTGAAGAAGCAATTGGAATTCTCTGTGCTTGCAAACAGGAAGGGGAGTTGCAATTAGGGCTGAAGAAGAAGCAGGAAGTGGTAAGTGTTCCCACTTTGCCCTTGCACGATGTTATACCACAACCATAACTGGACAGTAATGTATACTAGGGCAAGAACCTTTCAACATCATCCTCTACTGGGGTTAGAAAAATGGAGATCACATTTGAAATGCTACATGCAGGGTAGGTAGTGGAGTAGGAGGTGAGAGAGTGAAAAAGCATGTGAGAGAGAGAGACAGGGTGACAGAGAGAGGCAGAGAGAGAGAGAGAGAGAGAGAGAGAGAGAGAGAGAGAGAGAGAAAGAAATATGTGACTAGGCAAATGGAAGACCAAGATTTGATGTGCAGGATTTAAATTAACATATGTGTCCTCTTTTCCAACTGGCAGGATATTCTATGTCCATTGGCTGGATCATTTTGGTTATATTACTGCCCTGCTTGATGTTTTTGGTGTGCTTTGCATTATGGTTTGTAAGGCACTGGTAAATTTTTATTTTTTAAATTTTTTATTGTTTCCATTTTGCCATCTTTTTTTTAAATCAAACAACATATTTGCTTTCATCTTTTTAAAAGTCTCTTACTCTTATCTTTAATCTTTTGTGTAAAGGTAATTCATAAAATTATCATAAAATACATATAAAATATAAAAATTTTTCATCTTCACATTCACATTTTTTGACAATTTTACTATCTTCCAACTCCAGAATCTTGTAAAAGATATTCCCTTTCAGGCAAATAACTCCACATTCCTTTCCTTCCCCATGCTGGGTTCGTGGTTGTCCTGCTTTGTACTGATATAGGGGAATGAAACTCCTGACCTACTATGTCTGTGAGTTGGTGTTCTCTAAAACTGAAGAATGAATATTAGAAACAACAGAAGTGAAAAGTAGGATATATTTATTGGGAGAAAGAAAGCTTCTGTCTGAAGAGAGACAGGAGGGGTTCCCAGTGGGTTGCCAAGGACTCTGCCTTTTCTAGGGACTTTGATAGAGTAAAACCATGAGTTCAAAGTGGGGGGAGTACTGTGAGCTCATAAGGAAGATGGGCATAAGGTGGGACATAACTATAGTTAGCCAATAAGATCAATAGTTCAGGTAAAATTGATTACATTAGGGACAAATGAGGAAGCCAGTCATGTAGAAATCAGTCATTCTTACAGAGCAATGACTGTTTCCTAGGGAGATGGGAACTCTTTAGGATATCAATCATCAGGATATTGGTGCATTTCTATGGTCTTTTGCCTTGAGGCCTGGTCCACAGCAGGATGTGTCAGCTTCCCTGGCAGTTTCCAGGTGTCTGCACTAGCTCCATTGAGGACCTAGTCCTATCTTACTGACTAATATTTCTGATTAACTCAGCTGCCTATAACAGTATCTCTGTCACCTTCACTGTTCAAGGTGCCTGATGTAAATAGAATCATTTAATATTTGTCTTCTATTTTGGGTTGGCCTCTTTCACTTAGCTGTATGTCCTCCGGGCTCATTATGTTGAAGTTTATGTCAGAATTTCCACAGTTTTAGACTGAATAATGTTCCATTGCCTACCATTGCTACACCTTTTGCATATCTACTCAACCATTTATGGACATTTGTGTGGCTTTTACTTTAGTCTCCTGTGACTGATGCTACTATGGATATGAATGTACAAACATCTTTTATTGAGAGTTGTTTTTTGCATATGTGAAGTGAAGACACAAAAATAACAAGTACCATTTTTTTCTGTTCAAATTTATATTGTGTAAGTTAATTTTGCTAGCATTATAAATTGCAGTATTTGTCATGTTTGATTTTGGGATTCACTTCTGTGTTTATGTAGACCCAGAGAAGTTTTGGATGATTTGGTGACATATGAATGAATGTCAACAAATCTTCCACATGCCTGTATTCTGTCTGTCTGTCTCTCTCCCTCACTGTTTTGGGTTAATCTAGAAATTTATCTTATCAAAGTGTCTACAAGAGTGCATGCTTCCTGATCTTTGTTTTCCTTAGCTCTATATCTAAGATTCAAAATAAAATCTTTTCTTCAGTTCAAAAATGTTTGAAGATGTTGGTTTAACAAAATAAAGGAAAAGAAGATGCTGTTTCCTCTTAAGACTTCTTCTGTTTGCCTATTTTTCTCCCCCTTACCTTTCCAAGCTTCTGGAAATACTCCAGTCCTCCTTCTCTTCCTGTGTCAGAAATTAACCCCTTTGAGTAGCTGTCCCAAGCTCAAGTTCCTGGTTGCATGAGATGTGGCAAATAGCAAGTATCACCATTCCTTCTGCTTTGTTTGCAATGCAGACATTCTCTCATAAGTCCAAGCTGACCTTTGACTAAGTGACTAGAGACAATCTAACATCTAATTCTGCTTTTATAGAAACTGAAAATAAAAAACATTTTTAAATTTCCATGATTATTTCTCTGTATTTATATTTCACTTGGTTCTCCTTAGGCTTCATGTTGGGTGCTGTTCTTGGTGACTCAAGTTGACAATGTTGGTTTTACTGGAGTGGAATTAATGTTTGCAACAGTGGAACATATAACAGCACAGGACATATCTTTAATTTTCACTCAGGTTCTTGAAAGGAGATGAAGAAGACCCAGCCCTCACCAATAAAAAGTACTGACAAAGCATTGTGGAAAACAATATTATGTTTACTCTAAAAATGTAGAAATAAATTGTTTTTCAATTTTTTTTGTGGTTTGTATGTTTTCCTTAGAGTTCTGATGTTTTGTTCAACATCTTTTGAAATGAAATCTTTGGAATAGTAGGTTCTGACATGAGATGAAAATCTTTTGATAATTGGAGAAAATACTCCTACAATCCTCTTAATTTCTTTTTTTTTATTTAAAGAGAAACAAAAGCATTTAAAGGGTAGAGATAATACATAATTTCAAAAAAAAACAGATGCAATAAGAAATCATTAGTTGATAAATTACATATTGTCCTCTTCAAAATAGTTGTTCAAGTTACAAAATTAAAACATACAAAGTAGATATTTAAACAGTGAGAATGTAAACAACTATGCATGCATGAGTCTCTACATGTATTTCTATCCTTTCTATATTAGAGGGAAAAACAAAACATAGCAAGACAGAACAAAACAAATTCTTATAAAAACATGAAACCAAAAGTTGTATAAAACCACAGTACAAGGTGATCTACAATGATTACTATGTTGTTTGTTATTATCTTCAATAGAATTGTCTATATCATCAGGCATAATTGAATATAGCAGTACATAACAATATTAGTAAAAATAAAACATTGTAGACAGTATAAAACTTCTAAGGCAGGTAATAATCAAACCATAGTGGATATTCTAGTGAATCTTGTCATCTTAAGTGCCTATACTCTCAGACTTGATACTATCAATCATAACAGCTTTAAATAAAATCTATCAACACAAAACAGTGACCTAACAAATCAGATTTGATTATGACCAGTCATGGTAAAACAGTGTAGGTTTTACAGAGCTTTAGATTAAGTTAATAGGAAATTAAGGATGATTACCATAGTATATCCTGTTATTTTGGGGATTATTGTCTGAGCCCTCAAATCTAGTACAGTTAGAATGAGTGGAACAGAATAGAATATATCTAAGCAGAATAGTGTGAGTAATGTGGGTTTTAAATCCTGTTGAACTATTAACAATATAGTGTATCAAGGCCATCTATGTTAGACATTCTAGCCATCCTTCTCTGCCTCATTTCTGCTATGCTATTTTTCTGTCTTGATCTACTTTTCTCCTTCATTCTACTGCCTGCCCCACTCATTGAGGCCTTTGTGCCACTGTTCCTAAAATCCTGGTATTTTTTTTCCTCTCTCTAGAATGTCCTTCAGTATTCTCTGTAGGGTTGGATTGGTGGTCATAAACTCCCCCAGGTCTTCCTTGTCATGGAAGCATTTTATTTCTCCATTAATTTCTAGTGACAGTTTTGTAGGGTACATCAATCTGGGCTGGAGGCCACCTTCCTTCAGGACTTGGAAGACTTCACTCCAAGATCTTTTTGATCTGATGGTCTGTGTCGAGAAGTCAGCCATGATTCTGATGGGCTTACCTTTATAGGTAATCTGTTTCTTTTCTCTGATGACTTTTAATATTCTGTTTTTATATTGAATTTCTGGTATCTTGATTATTATATGTCTGGATGTAGCTCTGTTTTGGTTGTAGGTGGCTGGAATTCTGTCTGCCTCACATAACTGAATGTCATTTTCTTTTCCCATGCTTGGGAAGATTTCCTTAATTATATCTGTGAATAGCCTTTGTAATTTGCCTGTTTGTATTCTTGCTTCTTCTTTCACATTTCTTATTCTTAAATTGTAGATTCTCTTGTCATCTTCTAGCTTTTGTGTTTTTACTGCCTGTTTCCTTGTTATTTTTAAGAGATCTTTCCTTTTATGATCACACATTGCAAACTTGTCTTCAAGTTTTCATAGTCTATCCTTAGTTTCTTTAAAGGAGTTTTGCCAACTTTCAATGGAATTTTTAATTTCCTGGTGGTGTCTTTGAATCTGCTTCATGTATTCTATATTTTCTTTATATTCTTTATCAAATGTTTCTCTCCTTTTTTTGTGTTCCTCCCTTCTTCCATCTGTATCTTCCTGAGAGATGCTTCCTGAGAGCATTTCTTTTATTACTCTACTCATATCTTGCTTTACCTGATTTAATATTTCAGTTTTGAGCTCATCTACAAGGTCCCGAAGATATCTCTTAATGTTCATTGAAGCCATGTCTCATGTTTTGTGTTTGCTACCCTCTTTCTCCCTTGTTTTTCCCTTTCCTGGATCAGTGTTCTCAGGGTTCTGGGCTGGAGGCCTCCTCTTGCCTCTCTCTCCTGTCATGGTCCCAGCTTCCTCCACACAGATTACAGTGCAGGTCACATCCCCCTTCCCTGTTGGTTCTGGTTCCTCTGAAGCATGCTGGCTAGGGACCTCTGCCCTCTCCTGCCTGCTCTTTTCACTATGATGTAAGCAGGGGCTGCATATGCCTGCCCTTCCCAACCAGGCCAGCCAAACTACAGGGCCCTTTACCAGGTTAGTTTGTGCTAGGCACAGGGAATCAATTTGGGACAGCTCATTGGGTCCTGGCCATGGGCATGACCCAGTGCCAGAAAATCCCACAAATCTGCTCTGGGGAGGGAGCAACCAACTGAAGTCAGTCGCTCACAGTTCAGGCTCCTCCTGCATGATTACAACATGTTACACATTTGGTTGCACCCTTCCCATGGGGGGGTCTTATTTCCAGCACTGACTGTGGATTAATGAAGGATTAATGGAGGGGTCTCATTCCCAGCACTGACCGTAGACTAATGGCTCCTCTCTCCATTGTGCTCACCAACCCCTGACCTCAGAGCTGCTGTGGCTCCTGTGAGTGGTAGCAGGAATGAGTTTGGGCAGCTCTGCTGGCTGGTGCATATTCAAGCTGGCACAAATTCAGGCCAGTGCAAACTTGGTGGATCACAGTGAAAATGCTGTCCCATAATTTTTAGCTGTTCCAGTTGTAGTCCTCACATGTTTGGTGAGCTTTTTTATGTTTTAGTTTCTTTCCATGTCAAGAGGATCCATCTCCCTCTGTATGGATCTCTCCAGGATGTTTTATTCTGGCATATGAGTTGTTTCTCCCAGTAGGCTTTGTATTTTGTTGCTCACTAATTGGCCATCTTGACTTCTTGCAATCCTCTTAATTGCAAATAAATTACTCTCCTCTCTAAAGTAGTTCTTATGTATTTAGCACTGCTTTTAAACATAAAAGAATAAATAATACATTAGCACATCTTTTGCATCATATTATCTGAATCAAGTGGAGAAAAACTAATCCAAAATGTTTATGAATCTTAGTGTGAAAACAGATGGAAGTTTGCCAGTCAGAAAGCAGATTAAAACATGAACTTAAACTGGGCAACAGAGGTAATATCCTAAAAATTAAACTGCATCTACAGCTAACTCAACAAGGTTGCCCAAAACATACATTTAGAAAGGAAAGTGTTTTTCATCAAATCATCCTTGGCAAATTGAATATATTCATATAAAATATTGAAATTAGACTCATCTCTCACCCCATCAAAAATCAGTTAAAATGGAATAAATAGCTTATTCAAGACCTGAAGGAATATAATTGCTAGATGAAATGGTAGGGGGAAATTCTTGAAGATATATGCATCAGAAAAGATTATTTAGAAGAAACAGAAAACATATGTAACAAAAACTAAGCCATACAAATTGGAATTCTATCATAACCAAAAACTTTGTACACAGTAAAAGAAACAGGGAGAAGAGAGGATCTATAGAATTTGGAGCCAGGCATGGTGGCACATCCCTGTAATCCCAGCTCTCTTCGAGGCTGAGGCATTAGGAACACAAGTTCAAGATCACCCTGTTTAACTGCTTAATTTAATGGGAGATTGTTTGAAACAAAAGAAATGATAAAACAAAGGTTTGGACATGTAGTTTAGTTGGAAGACCTTGGTTCAAGGTTCTATTTTCAGTAATGGAAAAAACGAAACAAAAACAAAACAAAAACAAAAACCAACCAAACCCTGAATAACACATAATATAGCTCAGCTGAGATAAAAAGTTTTCTACCTGTACATTGTCTCATGGTGCCTGGATTGTCTCTTGTTTATCTTCCATCATCTCATTCTTTGCTCTGCTCCTCAAATGTTGATGATGTATTTGTTCCTTTCAACACAGTTGTGTTGGGGTTGTGGACAGAGAAAAATACAAATATTCATAAATAGAACACATGTAAACACTAAAGTATATATAGTTAGGCATGAGGAAAACAGAGATATTAATGGATCACCAGAAATATTTCTAATACCAGTTCCTCCAGAGAGCCTTCCGTAATCACACTGGGAAGCAGTATCTTCTTTGTCTGAGGTCCTCCACATCCCAATCATACTTTCTAATTGTGTGCCTCACTCCCTACTTTCCTGGGCAGTTTGGTAGGATACTTACCCTTTTGATTCTCCAGAACCTTAAGAAAAATTACATGCCTTTAAAAAAAAAATCTCTATTCGTGGTGAAATGTTTGGCTTATATGTGACGTGTTCTCCATAAAATTTTGTGTTGAATTTATGCCAACTTTCTAGTCTTTTAAAAAATTCTCTCTGTTCCTAATACCTGTGCTGTAGGTGAGATACTTAATGCTGCTCTTGTTAAAAATCTCACTTGGCTAAGCAACCCTACATATTTGAAGTTCTACAGTTTTTATTCCCTGACTTTCCATGAAGATGCATAATGTTGTTTCCTGCCACTCATTATCCAGCTACAGAGAGATGTTAGAATAAAACCAGGGTTGGGCAGAATGTAGGCCCTTGCTATTCGGTGTGTTTCTGGGATAAGAAGCAGAGTCACTACCCTGGAGCTTGTCAGAAGTACAGAATCTGTGAGTGATTCCAGCAGTGCTGAATTATGGTTTGTGTTTTAGCAAAACCAGCAGGAGTTTCACCGTGCATTAAAATTTGTGAGGCCCTGATGTGTAAGTGTGCTTACTGAAGTGAATGAAATAGAGAATAAGAGTGTGACTCCTTAGGATTGAAGTAGGGTAAAAGTAACTAATATTGATATAGTACATTATGATCATTAATAGAAGTTATATGTGATATGGTTGATACAAAAATAAAAAACTCAAATAATGAACTCTGAGCTATGTTCACAGGGTAAATACAGTGTTAGTGTTCTGTGAACTTTAGACAATAATGTTTTTTTCTTTTTTTATTTACCAGAGATAAAATAGAAAAGAAAAACAAAAAACAACAACAACAAACCCAAAACAATAATAATAATACTGGCTATCAAAACCAGATGATAGGAGTTTAACAATGGTTGTTATATTGAATATTATCTTTAAGAATTGCTTATGATTACCAGATATAGACATGAAAAATTAATCTCATCATATGGGTATTAGCTGTTGTTTTCCAAGAACTAACTGAATGAGTGTTATAGTCAGCTATCTGATGCATATATATATATATATATTCTTTTCTTTTTCCCTTTCTTCTCTTTTCCTTTCCCCTATCTCAATTAGTCTTGCTCTTTGAGCTGTTTCTCACCCTTCAACAATATTTACTGTATATTTTGGATCTTATTTGCTCTTTAAGTTTCTTACACTAGTGAAGTGATATTGTACTTCCTCATGTGAGTTTATTTCACTTATGAGTGTGGTCTCAAGTTGCATGTATTTACCTATAAAAGCCCTGATGCAGTCCTTCTTTAAAGTTCAGTAGCATTCCACATATAAAAATATCACACCTTTTTTTTCCATTGAGTTATTTTCAAGATTTGGCTGTTACAAATTGTGCTGGTATAAACATGGGTGCACATATATTACTGTGGTAGGTTGTTCAATTCAATTCTTTTCTATTCTTCTTCTGGGAAAATATCCAGAAATGGAATAGATGGGTTAAATGGGACTTCAATCCCAGATTTTTGAGAAGCCTCCAGACTGATTTCCACAGTGGATGAACCAGCCTACACTCCCAAAAACTGTGCAAAAGAGTTCCTTTTCCTCTACACTCTCCAGTATATGTTATTGGCAGTTTTCTTGATTCTGGCCATTCTTTCAGGAAAAAAATGGAATCTCATAGTTGTTTTAATTTGACTTTCTCTAATGACCAATGATGCTGTACAATTTCTCACGTATTTATTTGCCATTTGTATTTCTTCACCTGAGAAGTGTGTATTCATCTCAGATGCCCATTTTTGGATTGGGTCTTTGAAATATGGGGGTGTGATTTTTAAAAAATTCTTTATATGTTCTAGATAGATGTCATTTGTCAGAGGAAGAGTTGGTTAAGATATTTATGCAATTCATGGGGTTACTTTTCCCTCTGTTGGAGACATTTTTGAAATGCAAAAACTTTTTAGTAAGACAAGAACCCACTTTCTGAATCTGTGAAGTAATTCCCATGCAGTTTGATTTTTGTTCATGAATTCTCTGCCTACCCTTATGTCTTCAAGATTTCTGAAGTTTTTATTCCTTGACTTCCAGATTTAGTCTTTCTGTGTTAATATTTAGAGCTTTCAACCATTTTGACTTTAGTTTAGATCCACTGTGACTTTAGTTTAGTGCATAGTGATAGTCATGGACCTAGTTTAGTTTTGGGTATAAGGAAAGACAGTTTTCCCAGCATCACGTATTAAAGAGGCTATCTTTTTTCCAGTCAACTTGTTTGGCTCCTTTGTTGAAGATGAGGTAAGTGTGCTTGCAATTGTGGCTGCATCTTCTAGTGTATTCATTGATATTCAGGTTTATTTTTATTTCAGTACTATGCTAATTTTATCACAGTAGGTTCATAGTACAATTTCAGGTCTGGAATTCTGATGTCTCCTGCCTTGCCTTGTGGCTCAGAATTGCCTTTGTTATTGTAGGGCTCTTCTGGTTCCGGATGAGTTTTTGGAATGATTTCTCTAGGTCTGTGAGGTATGCTCATGCTATTTTGATTAGAATTACATTAAATCTGTATAAAAAATTTGAAAGAATGACCATTTTCACAATGTTTGTTCTTCCTATCGATGACCACAGAATATCTTTTCGTTTTCTTAAATCCTCTTTGATTTCTTTTTCAGAATAATGTAATTTTCAACATGTAGACATTTAACTTCCTTTGCAGTATTGATTCCTAAGTATTTCATTTTTTTGGATGGCATTGTGAAAAGTGTAATTTCCCTTACTTTTCTGTGAGTGATTTTGTTGTTTTGTGTGGCCATGTTATTGATTTTTGAGTGGACTTTGTATCCAGGTACATTACTAAATTTGTTTATTAGATCTAGAAGTCTTTCAATGGAGTTTTGGGGATATGCTAATTAGAGTATCATGTCATCTGCAAATAATGATAGTATAACTTCTTCCTTTCCTAACCTTATTTCTTTTATTTCTCTCTCTTGTCTAAATGATCTGGCTATTGTTTCCAGAACTATATTGTATACTAGTGGTAATAATGGACACATTTGTCTTCTTCCTGGTTTTAATTTGAAAACTTTCAGTTTTTGTCCATTTGGTAAGATATCAGTTGGTAGCTCATTATATATGGCTTTTATCAGATTGAGATAAAGACAATGTATTCCTATTTTCTGTAGTTTTTTTAAATCATGAATGAGTGTTGGATTTTCTCAGACTGTTTTCTGCATCTATTTAGGTGCCCATGTGATTTTTGTCTTTGGTTTTGTTGATATGGTGATTTGTATGTATTGATTAGCATATGTTAAACCACCTCTACATTACTGGTTTGACTCCCACTTGATCATGGTGTATAATCTTCTTGATGATTTGATGCATTCTGCTTGCCAGTATTTTATTAAGAATTTTTGCATCTGTGTTCATTTCAGAGATTGACCTGTAATTCTATTTCTTGGTTGTGTCTTTTTCTGGTTTTGATATTATCATAATACTTCCAGAAGTGAGACAGGTAGATTTGCCTTGAAGTTTCATTGAAAATTTGAGGAATGCTGGAATTAAGTCTTCACTAAATTTCTTGAAGAATTCAGCAGTGAATGCATCAGGACCTGGGCTTTTCTCTGTTAATAAGGCTCTAATTATATTTTCAAATTCATATGCTGAAATCAGATTATTCAGCAGTTGGACATCTTCTTGATCCAGGTTTGGTAAATCATATGTTTTTAGGTTTGCATGTATTTCTTCTGTGTTATTGACCATATGAAAGTGAAAGTTTTCAAGTAAGTATTAATGATTTTTTCTATTTCTACAGGGTCTGCAGTAATTTTATCCTTTTCATTTCTTATTGTATGCATTTGATTTTTTCTTTCCTCTTTTAAATAAGTTTGACTAGGGGCTTATCAATTTTTATGCTTTCAAAGAACCAAATCTTCAATTGATAAATGCTTTGTATAGTTTTCTTAATATAAATTGCATTGATTTTTGTGGTGATCTTTATAATTTCCTCCCTTCTTTAGGCTTGACTTACTCTACTTTTTCTAGAAGTTTAAGGTATAGCATTAGCTTTTGTGTGTGTGTGTTCATTCCATTTTCCTAATGTGGAAATTTACTGCTATAAATTTCCCTCTAAGGATTGCTTTCATTGTGTCTTATAGGTTCTGGTAAATTGCATTTTCTATTGATTGTAGATTTTTAAAATTTCTTCTTAGATTTGTTATTTTATAATTTTTTATTTTAAAGATAATATCCAACAAAATAAAGCAGAACAAAGCTAATCAGAAATGCAGCAAAGTTGGTACAGAATTCAAGGTAGGATACTAGGAAAACAACAATAGCTACCATAGTTTATCTTGTTATCTTTACAATAATTGTCCTTTTCCATTAGGTATAGCAAAGTCAAACCAAAAACAAAGCAGAATAAAATCAATCAAAACAGAATACTGAATTAAGCAAAATAATCAGAACAAAGCAAAAACAGTGAGCACAGTATTGGATATCAAAGACATGATAAAAGGAAATCCCCTATATTTGCTCTATTGCATATGGTCATCCTCCCAATAGATGTTCAGACTCCTGTCTCAAGGCCTGCAAAATCAACCAAACAATACAAGCATTTGCTTGCCTTTTGTAAGTTAGTCACCAAAAACTCAGCCAGTCCTCTGAACCAACTGGGTGCTTTTGGGTTGGAGATGGGGAGTGTTGTGGGGGTGGGTTTGATTCTCAGCCATTGCACCAGTAGGCTCACAGGTGGTGCTGACTTTTCTCTCCCTGGAATTTGCATGGCTTGCATGGCTTACCAGAAAGCCTGACTAGTTGGTTTCTTGGTCAGTTCTTCCCAGTCACAGTATGGCTGGTTCTCAGGAGGTGTAATCTGCATAGATTGCATGGATTACCAGAAAGCTCTGCACTGATTTTTTCTGTGACCCATTGGTTGTTTAGGACAGTGTTATGTAATTTCCATGTGTTTATGATATTTTTGTGTTTTTTCATTAAATTCCAATTTTACTGCATTATGGTCACATAATATGCATGGGATTATTTCAATTCCTTTGCATTTGGTTAAGGTAGTAGATGGTATATTTTAGAGAATGAACCATGTGGAGCTGAGAATAATGTGCATTCAGATGTTGGATGGAACAGTCTGTACACATCTACTAGGTCCATTTGCTCACAAGTTTGATTGAGTTCTGTTATTTCTTTACTTATTTTTTGGTTGATCTCTCTCTTTGTGACGCTGGATTGTTAAGGTACCCCATTATAATGGTATTATTGCTCATTTGATTTTTCTGGGTGATTAAAATTTTTCTTCTACAGTTGGGTGCTCCCATATTTGGTGCCTATATATTTATGGTTGTAATCTCTTCCTCTTGAGGTTTTCCCCTAACAAATATGTAGTGACCTTCTTTATCTGTTTTGATCATTCTTGGTTTGAAGTTCATATTATCTGCAAAGAGAAGAGTTACTTCTACTTTTTTTCTGGGTTCCTGTCACATGGAGTATTGATTTCAACCTTTTGACTTTAAGTCTGTGAGTTTCCTTTTGTGTTAAATGTGTTTCTTGCACACAGCATATTGTTGGATTTTGTTGTTTAATCCACTCTGCCGGTCTGTTTCTTTTTATTTGTGAGTTGAGGCCATTTACACTGATGAATATAACAGATATATAGTGAATTATCTTTGACATGTTATCTTTCTTCTTGGTTTTCTACTTTTTCTCTCTGTTAAACTTTTGGCCCTCTTTCATGGTTTCTTTCTGCCATTGTTCTTGGAATTGTAGTCATATTTATCTCCTTCTAAATTATTTTTCATACTCTTTATAGAGTTGATTTGGTGGTCATGAAGTTCTTCAGCTGTTCTTTGTCACGGAAGTGAACAAAAGAAAAATTTCTCCATAAATTTTGAAGGTTAAATTTTCACGGTACATCAATCTGTGTTGGAAGTTGGTTTCTTTCAGTATTTGAAATACTT
This sequence comes from Hydrochoerus hydrochaeris, assembly GCA_004027455.1. Taxonomy (NCBI): domain Eukaryota; kingdom Metazoa; phylum Chordata; class Mammalia; order Rodentia; family Hydrochaeridae; genus Hydrochoerus; species Hydrochoerus hydrochaeris. The sequence continues at coordinate 31,929 of PVLA01013240.1, forward strand.
CACTCCAAACTCTTCTTGACTTGAAGGTTTGTATTAAGAAGTCTGCCATGATTTTTTCCTTTCTGATAGGTTTTCCTTTTTATTTCTTTTCTCTGACAGCTTCTTGTGCTGGATTTCTGGGATCTTAATAATTATATGTCTCATTGAAAGTTTATTTTGTTTATGGCTAATTGGGGCTCTACATGCCTCACTTATCTGTATATCTGATTCTTTTGCCATGTTTGGAAAATGTTCTGGTATTATTTCTGTAAATTGTCTTATGTCATTTGTGTTGACATCTGCTTTTTCATTTACACCTAGCAGTCCTATATTGTTCCTCTTTGCATCATCTCACAGCTGTTGAATTATTTCCTGGTTCCCTGTTATTTTTAACAGATCTTCTCTTTTGTGATCACCAGGTTCCATCCTATTTTCAAGGTCCAAGGGTCTATCTTCAGCTTCATTCAAGTGGTTTTGCCAGCATTCAATGGAATTTTTAATTTCCTGAGTATCTCTTTGAATCTGTTTCATACATTGTAATACTCTCTTATATTGTTCAATCAAGGTTTCTATCATTTTCTTATGTTCCTCTATTTTTCTTACATCTTCTGTAGGTACACTTAACATTTCTTTCATAATGTTTGTCATTTATTTTTTTTACCTGAGAGATTATGATCTGATTTCCTTCATGGCTTCATGGATTTGTCTCTTTACTTCATTTGCTATCATTTCAGAAATTTCAGTTGTACAGTTTCCATTTCATTGTCTCCTGGGTTTTATTCTCAGTGGGCTGGAGGATTGATAGTGCATCTTGCTCTTTTGTTTTGTCATTTTCTTCTAGGACCTATATGGCTGGCCAGGCCCACTCCTAAAGGACTGCACTGGGATACTGGCTGAGCAGAGTTTGATCTTCTAATACCCACAAGAGTAGCTGGGGTACACTCACAAACTATTGCACCTTGTGGCCTTGTGGTGTGATGAGCAGAACTCAAAGTCTCTAGGAACCAGTGGTTAGGCTGTTTGCTCCAAGAGGTTTGGCTCTGGGTATTTGGGCTGGGGAGGGCTCAGTACCTCTGGTACCTGGGAGGCTGCCCAGACATTCCCTCAATGCATTGCATGGGATGCTGGGATAGGCCAAGCTCAGATCCTCCAGGTAACTAGCAGGAATGCAGAGTATGGTGCTAGAGCCTTGTGCTGCCTCAGTGGAGTTTACCACCTCTGAGACTGATATGTCTAGTCAGGATACACACCTGCACCATAGTCCCAGGGCCTTGTGTTGTAAAGGTTGAGTATGAAATTGCTAGGACCCCTTGGGTAGGCTCATCCTTCCCAGATAGATGGCTACTGGTGTCTAGTTTAGGCATCTTTAGTAACTGTACAGCTGCCTGGGTATTCCCTGACAGATTGCACTGGGATGCTAGATTGGAGAGAGTTCTGATCCTCTGTGCTACTAGCAGGGACACACTCCTGGCCTTGTGCTTGGCTGAGTGGAGTTCAGAACCCTTGGAATCTATGTGGCTAGATGGGATGTACCTCTGAAGTGTAGTGCCAGGACCTTGCTCTTCCTTATTGTTTTTGCTAACTGATGAATGTGCAACTCCTTTTTGTGTGTCTATTTGTTTAAAATATTTTCATACATATTTAAATTAATTTATTGTGTGGGGTATTTCTTTTAGTAAAACAATGAGAGTCATTCAACACTTTCTTGACATGAATATTCATAAGCTTCTAGGTTCTCAGCCTCATTAAAATGCTGCTAACTTGTAATAAATGTATAATTTAAAACAAACATATATAAATTTCACCCTTGCTCAGATGTGTCAGGGATGTACTTGTCATAAGGTAGCTTAGTTGACAAGAAGTCTGCTTCTTGTGTTTTACAGTAGGAAAATAGATGTTTTTTATTGTTCTCTGTGCTATGAAGTGGGATATACAGTCTACATTGGCTCAAGTCATTTGTTTAGGATCAGAAAATCAAGTCTATGAATGAATTGATAAGGAAGAAGGCAGAGGATAAACTCATTGAAGAATCCAGATTGAAGTGTACCTGAGGCTGAATGAATCCTACATTTCATAGGCAAGTCAGTCAATCCACTTCCTGTATCATTGTGGTCTACACAGTCAGGCTTCCTATTGTTGGTTACTTCAAACTTTTGACCTTGAGTTGGGTGTTGGAGTGTCCAATGATTTTTATTTTACTCTTCTTCCTCTCTGTTCCTGAGATTGACTATTCACTAAAATTGAGTTATTTCTTTTCATTTATTTTTCTTCTATGTGTCCTTATTTTGTTAAAATGAATGTCATTTTGATTTTAATGATATCTGAATAAATGCTCCTGTACACATCACATATTTTTGTTATATCACTGACCAGAAATCAAAGTGGCAGTTATACTTGTGGGCAAGTGAGTGATTTTGAAAAACTTCCCTGACTTTCTTTCTCATCTTCAGCTGAATAGTAGAAAAATATATTCCTTCAGAGTTTTTATGGAAGTGAAACAATCTAGAACCAGCATTTAATAAATCATGATATCTCATGCTAACAGCACTTAAATAATTAATATGTGGGACATTTCCCCAAGTATTTACACTTGTCAAAGTTCTTGCATTTATTCATTTGTCCATCCATTCATTAATTGACCACATGCTCATCTTTTATTATGTGCATAGCAGTTATATTCATGGAATGGTTCCAACAATGTCCAAAAAGCAACCACAATATTAAGTCACTGGCCAAAGGAATGAGTAACCACCTTAGTGAGGTGCAGCAAAAACACAGTGGTCAGATCATTACACAATTTAAAAGTTATGAATTATTCATTTGTGGAAATTTTCACATATATTTTGGACCATGGGTGTCCAAAGCTGAGGAGAGGAAAGCCATTGCTATGAGGTGTCTCAGTTATTTTCTTATTAGTGAGGCAACATAGCAGACAGCCAAAGTTTATTGCAGCCTGTAGTTTGTAGAGGTTTAAATTCATAGTTGGCTGGCTCCAAGGCTAGATGGCATTGCAGAGAGACGTTGTAAAAAGAAACAGTTCAAGGCATACAGAAGGCAGATGTCAGCAAAGCAGCAAGCAGCAAAGTAGCCATTTGTGACAGCAACCCTCTTCTGTCACTAACTATCCAGACTATGTGAGCCTTCCCGTGATCTACATCCAGAACTATGCCAAGCCAAGCAGTGGACTAATATAGTAATCACAGAGCCTTGATCCCAGCATCATGCACTCTATATCCAGTCACATCTGAAAAGCTTTATCTATGACTCATTAAGTTATGGGGTGACATCTAGATACAAACCATAAAAGGGGGATTACTGTATTAACAAAATACTGGATTCTAGAAGACAAGCCAGAAGTATTCTAGAAAAATTATCTTCTAGATCAGTGTGCTCAGCAATGATTCAGCATGGTGTTTGAGAAAAATTCATGGTAAAAGCAGAATGATATTAGAATTCCAATTCAATGCACATAATTCTCTGCAAACATCAAAGGATTAAGAAATTCTTAGTGTGTGTGTGTGTGTGTGTGTGTGTGTGTGTGTGTTTAGGGGTTAAAAGGTGGGTAATTTATTATTTCCTCTTTTCCAGTACATGCACAGGAAGTTCACACAGCTAACTGTAAACATATACAGGCACATGCCTGGCTGGCTTGGTCATGATGTTTCAGGGACACATGCTCATGGATGTCTTTGATATCAAAGGTGCCAAAGATATTGTGTTTGGAGAAGTAGGTTGGTGAGGAGGGATTAAGATGGATTAAGAAAGAAGAAATAACAATACCCTGCAAATGATGCCTTTCACTTAATGTATTGAAGCTTTTTAAAAAACATTAACCCCACATTTTAAAACATTAAGTATTAAAACATTGATGATTTTGTATGTTAATACAGGATGTAGAAATTGATCCCATAAGACAATCCATGCAAAAAGATCTCAACAATCCACCTGAAAATTATCTTGTAACTTTTAAACATTCTTGTCAAAATATTCTAAAACTCTTTTACTGTAGGTTATATGCATAAAGGGGAGCAAACCATAGTAAAACTAGTGTTTATTTAGCTCACTGTAGTTGAAAACATTAGGAAGATCTAGGATTAGAATGGTTTTTTTCTAAAACTTGTTGGGAGTATTTTAAACAGTGCTTTTAATACAACATAACAATATGGAATGGCTTCCATTGCATTTGTGAATTTTGTACTCAGTCTAGGCTGGATCTGCATTCAAAGTATCGTTAGGACTTTCTCTGAGAGTTCCTTTATTGTAAGGATTTCTGTTCTGTTCTGTATTGGGCACAGCGTTCTTCTCACTTTCCTCATCTGGCTGACATCCTAGAGTCACAAAGTTCCTCGAATCTCCTGTCTACAGACTCTCAAACAGTACCAGCAACAGCGTGCTCATTGTCATTTCTTCTAAAATATCTTTGCATTAAATTGAAATCTCACTTCCAGGGCTGTCAGTCTCCTGCTGTCATTTTGACTTTTGTCTTTGTTGTCCTGTTCCCATTTTAGCATCCATTCATGTAAGATGTCACGTAGATTTGTAACAGGAACATAAAGAGATGGTACAACTTCATGGTTAGCTGTCTGTGAACAGAATAGAACAGAACAGAACACAACAGAAGCCATTGGAAAACTTGGAAATAAGTGACATAATTAATCCCTGATTGTGTTTGTATTTGTTATTTCTATAGTGATTTCTGAACTGAAGAGCTATTGGTAAAGTTTGTGCATCATACAATTATCAATGGATGACATACCCTGAGAACTGTAACTTGAGCTGTCCTGTTGGAGGATTAGTTTTATTTAAGTTTTTAACTTGTCAAATTTGGAATTTGTTTGTACACAAACTGTCAAAAGAAATGACTAGTAAATTTCAGCAAAAAGAAGACTGTATTGACTATGAGCCTGTAGAAATCAACTTTGTGCTTGCTTCTGCTGAATGATGTAATGCTATCACAGGTTAGAAAAATTGTATTATTTTTTTCTTGGATTGGACACTCTAAGACAAGCAGAATTACTGCATTTAGGCCAAATTCATGTGAGGACTTATTTGTAATTAAAACTTTTGTAAAGGGCAATTTCAAAAAATCTGATCAAAGCCTACGTTGATCACAACATGCTTAAAAAACTTTTTTCTGTTTACTCGGATGGCATTTTTCCTCAACGAGCTTTATCAATGGTCCAATACATCTCTTTGTCTTTTCACATTTATGACATGTATACTGAAGACTAAACTCTTGGGGGCAAAATTCTAACAATGTCCCAGGAATCTTAACAATTAGCTCTCCGTTTTGCCTTTTTATTCCATCAAGTTATTTATTGTGTTTCTTGTGGATTTTGCATTCTTGTGAACTCATTGTAATCATGTTTCAGTAATTTCCAAAAAAAACCATCCAGTATCTGTGTGTTTTGTAGTTTAAATTATTTTCCTTTTTTTTTTTTTTTTGTATTGGGGATCTAAATCATGACCTTGCACTTGCCAGACAGGTGCCTATGCCGCTGAGCCAAATCCTTGACTTTTTTTTTTTTACATTAAACCTTTCTATATAAATGTCTTACTTGTAGTTTATACATTTACTTACAAAAATCTAAAGCTTGAGTGGTAAGACAATTTTTGATGTTTCAAAATTTAATTACAGTGGGAGTCGTTCTTAGCATAAATGGGTAGGGAGTTTAGGTAGAACTGATATGAGATAGAAAGGAAACACACGGAAGTTAGATAAAGGATGAGAACAGTATGAGAACCCATACAAAAAATAAGAAATATGGACATGGTAGCACAGAAGAGAAAGAAAAGGCTCTACATATGGAAAAGCAGAAGAATACAGATCAAATCAAAGAATGTTAATTTCAAAATGGAATTAGAGACTATCAAATTCTTCTAATCCAGTCACTTAATGGTGTATGGCAAGCGATCTGGCCAGGCATTCATCCTGGTGGTCTGGCTGGGACCTTTCCACTGTTGGAGATAGGAGAGAGTGGAACACAGATTAGAGATGCGACTGGGAGAGGAAGATGAAGCAGAGCTGAAGGGGAAATGAAAAGCCCTGAGAGCAGTATGAGGCTGTGGGATGCTGTGGGGTTACTCTGAGAGAGAACTGGGCAGCAGGTGGGGTTTTTCTTGCAGGAGGGAATGACAAAGCACAGTGTGGGATGGGAGATGACATCAGAGGCCTGGGGAGAAGCTCCATCTGCCCAGGGACAAAAGCACCCATTGGGGTGATTCAGGAGAGGGTCACAGAAGAGCCCAGGCAAAAGTGAAATTGGTGAGAGAGGAAGAACTCTGGGCTCCCC
>PVLA01013241.1:0-38234 GCA_004027455.1 Hydrochoerus hydrochaeris
GTGCAAACTTGGCAGGTCCCAGCAAAAGCGCCATGTCTGGTAATTTTAGCTGTTCCAATTGTAGCCCCAAGACTGCGTGTTTGACGAGCTTTTTTACATTTTAATTTCCTCCTCTGTCAAGAGGATTCATCTCCCTCTGTCTGGGTTTCTCCAGGATATTTTATTCTGGCATATGAGTTGTTTCTCCTGGGAGGCTTTGTATTTTGTTGCTCACTGATTGGCCATCTTTAGCTCATCCTGAAACTATCTTTCAAAACTCATGGAGAAATAAGATACTTACATGACAAAAACACCTGAAGAAATTCATAACTACCAAAGCAGCACTCCAAAATATTGTGAAAGACATTGTAGAAAGAGATAATGAGGAGTATACCTGCATGAAACCAAAACAAACACAATGAATCTACCAGGAAAGGCAAAAAAGGGAACTAACAACAGGAAACTAACATGAAAAGGAAAAGTCAATATACTTCTGTTATAACAATCAATGTAAATGGTCTCAATTCACCAATCTAAAGAAACAGACTGGCTGAACGAATGGATCAAGAAGCATGACCCAGTGCTCACTTCTCCAGTATATACAATAAAAGGAAGCACAGTCCAACAATATGCTGCATACGAGAAACACATTTATCTGGGTGTAGTGCTATATGCCTGTAATCCCAGCATTTAGGAGGCCGAGGCAAGAGGATTGCCTTGAGTTCAAGGCCAGCCTGGCCTACACAGTGAGTTCAAGGCTGGCCTGAACTATGTAGTAAGACTCTGTCTCAAAAAAGAGAACAAACAAACAAACAAAGATTTGTTAAGAAACCCATTTAATTCAAAAGGAAATTCACAGACTGAAATTCAAAGGATGGAAAACAATACTTCATGCAACAGGAAGCTGGAAAAAGGTTAGAATAGTTATTCTGTCTGAAGACAAAGTAGATTTCAAGCCAAGACTGATTCAGAGACAAAGAAGTTCACTACATGCTTGTAAAGGGAACAGTTCAAGAGGAAGAGATAATAATCATGCCAGTGTACTCAACTATATAACAATAGCAGTGTACTCAACTATATAAAACAAATATTAATGGACATGAACAATCAAATGAGCACTAATACGATTGTAATAGGGACCTCAGTATCCCACTGTCACAAACAGACAGATCAACTAGACAAAAAAAATCAACAAAGAAATAATTGGAACTGAACAAAACTTAAGAACAAATACACTTGTTATATGTCTACAGTGTTCTACCACTCAACATCAGAATACACATTCTTCTTAGCTGCACATAGAACCACATACTAGTTCATAGAACATGCTTAAGTAAATACAAAGGAATTGAAATTATTCTGTGCATATTATCAGACAATAGTGCAATGAAATTGGAAATCAATGGCAAGAGAAACCACAAGAACTTCAGAAACACATGAAAGTTAATTAACACCCTACTAAACAATCAATGGGTCAGAGATGAAATTAAAGAAGAAATTAATTTCTACAATTAAGTGACAATGACAATTCAATATACCAGAACTTATGGGATGCAATGAAAGCAGTCCTACAAGGGAAATTTACAGCACTGAATTCCCATATGAGAAAAACAGTGAATTCAAATAAGTGACCTCAAACTTCGAAGAGCATGTCAAGCCCAAAGCTCATATGAGGGAGGAAATTACAAAGGTCAGAGCAGAAATTAATGCAATGGAGACTTAAAAAAAAAAAAAAAAGCAACTCAAAGAATCAATGAATCAAAGTGTTGGTTCTTGGAAAGGTTAAATAAAATTGACAAAACCTTAGCCAACCTTATCACAAAAAGGAAAGGATGCAAATCCATGCAATTAGGAATGAAAAGGATGAAATCACAGCAGATCCTGAAGAAATCCAGAAAATCATCAATATCTACTCTGAGAACCTATATTCTAGTAAGATGGAAAACAGAAATGGATGGGTTCCTAGATACACATGAGTTACTCAAGCTAAATCAAGAAGATATAAAAATTGTAGATAAACCAATATCGGTCGAAGAATTTAAAGATGTAACTAAAAAAAAAAAAAACTACCAACAAACATGAGCATAGGTCCCAACAGATTCACTGCTGGATTCTACAAGAAATTTAGAGAAGACCTTATGCTGCCACTTCTCAAACTTTTTAATGATATTGAAAGGGAAGCAATACTCCCAAATTCATTCCTGGGAGCAACCATTACCCTGAAATCAAAACCAGAGAAGGATCCAACCAAAAAAAAAAAAAAGAACTATAGACCAATCTACCTATGAACATAAAGACAAAAATTGTCAATAATACATGATAAACAAAATACAGCAAATCATCGAGAATGTTATATTCCATGACCAAGTAGGATTCAGCCTTTGGATGCAGAGATGGCTTAATATATGCAAATCAATAAATGTAATACACCATATTAACAGAACCATGGACAAAAACCATGTGATCACATCTCAATAGATGTGGAAAAATGTTTGACAAAGTCCAACCCTCATTCATGATAAAAACCCTACAGAAAATTTTACCAATGGGATAAAAGCCATCTATGACGAACCAATAGTCAACATCATGCTAAATGAACAAAAACAGAAAGGTTTCACTGTAAAATCAAGAAGATCCGCATGGTCCAAAAATTGGTGTGGATGACCCAAGGACCCCACTCAGGGCTGTCAGCCCTGCAGCAATAGGAACAAGCTTTCTTTTGATTTGAGGCTATTTCTTTCCTCGGAGAGGAAGGAGCACATGCTTTGTAGTATGTGGGACTGTTTTGCAGGGTTTCCTCCAAGGTCTAAGTGATGCTGTTGGGAGCGTGAGTGTGTGGAATGCAAGTCAGAGTTCATCATCTTTCAGAATGCAAAAGTGTTCTTCCCTTCTCTTCTAAACCTAATGCTGCTATTGAGAAGTCTGAAACCATTCTGGTCCTCATCCTGGAACTGGCTTCTCTTCCCCTTGGAGGGTAAAAATTTTGTCTTTGTCTCTGATATTACGACATTTCCCAGCTCTGAGTCTTTGTATGGTTCTGATCTCATGCATGGTGCTATGCACACTGTGGGTTCTCCCAGCTGGAAACATGAGAAACAGTTTTGAATTATTTCATGACTTTTATTTTCCTTATAGAATTTTATTCAGCTGCTCCATTTCCTTGACAGATTTTGTAACTTTCTCATATTTTGTTCTCCTTCTCTCTTATTTTCTGTATCTGTCTATTTTCTAGATTTCCTCATCTTTATCTTCTCATATTTCTTTTTGGCTGTAGCTTCTGCCTTAAACTTTTTATTTCTAATAATTTCATTTCTGATTATTCTTTTTTTCTTTCTTTCTTTCTTTTTTTTTTTTTGGTACCAGGATCGAACTCACAACCACACACTTGCAAAGCAGGCGCTTATGGCGCTGAGCTAAATCCCTGGTCCCTCTTTTCTGATTATTCTTTACTACTGCTTTTTGCTATTTTATATATTCAGATTTCTTCTCCATTAAGATATGTGATAGAGCTTTTTGGGTTTTGTTTTGTTTGTTCGTTGGTTGGTTGGTTTTATTTTGGGACAAAGCCTTTCTATGTAGTCCAGGCTGGCCTTAAGGATCTTCCTGCCTCAGCCACCTAACTAATGGATTACAAATGTCTATCATCAGCTTGACTAGTGTGTAACAGTTGATAAAGTTTTATTTTCTCTGCATTGTCTCAGTTTCCTCCAAATTTGTTTCTTGTTTGTTTTGATCTCTGTCTTTCCTGCTAGAGGAAAGCCAGAGGTAATCCTTTGCTTTCCAGTCATGAGTAGATGTGGGGACTAAATGCTGGTTGGAAGCAGTATATGAAGATCAAGCCATTGTCCACAAAGTCCTATGTCCCTGACCAATGACCACAAGGAGGCATTTGTTGAAAGACTTCTAGGATGGGGGTTTAGCATAGTGGCATAAGTGTCTGCCTGGCAAGCGCAAGGTTATGAGTTTGATCCCCGGTACCAAAAAAAAAAAAAAAAAAAAAGAAGAAAACTTCTCTGCCACCATAGTGGAAGTTTCCTTTTGGGCTTCATTTTCTCCAGAGAAGCACACTCATTTTCCTAGAGCAAAGATTATCTAACAGTGTTCTACAAAGTATAGGAAAAGTCTCCTGGTTCCTAATCCTCCCTTTTTATAGCACGGTTCTCATAACTGAACATTTTGATCCAAATTCTGGATTGTTTACTCTCTCAGGAGAATAGCTTCCACACTTCTGCTGAGAGGTTGCAGTGGTGGATTTTTTTTTTTTGTAGATTTTTTTAGTTTCTTTGAGACAGTCTTTCTCAGGGTATAGCCTTGAAGTCATTGTGATCCTCCTGCCTCAGCCTTCCAAGTGCTAGGATTACAAGTGTGTGCCATTTTAAAGCTTTCTTATGCTTTAAACATACTATTGTAGTTATGGGTTATGCAGAGAACAGTAAGAATCAGGACATGGAGTTTATAATACTATTTTTATGATGGTCACCCAAGAAAATGCAGTAAATCTATCCACATCACTAAAGACATAGAATATTAGCCAAAGGCCTGAATCACACAGCAGTGTCCCACATGAGTCCAGATGAAGACCCAGAGCTCATGACAATGCCTCCCACGAGTTCAACTGGAGGTCTAGAGCCCACAAGAAGGACTCATGTCAGTCTCTTTTACAGATCTGTGCTGGGAAGGCCCAAAGGTCAGCGGTGGAAGCCCGAAAGTCTATGCCAGCAGGGTGAAGGAGCTATGCTGGTAGGTTGAGGATTCTACGCTGGAGCCAGAAGTCACACTCACAACAAAGACCAGGGCTGAACCGGGCATGGTGGCTCACGTCTGTAATCCCAGCACTCAGGAGGCTGAGGCAGGTGGATTGTTGCAAGTTTGAGACCAGCCTGAACTACAGTTCAAGGCCATCCTGAACTACATAGAGACTCTGTCCCAAAAAGACAAAAAAAAAAAAAAAAAAAAGACCAGGGCTGTCTTGGAAAGCACCACAGCCATCCTCAGCAACACAGAGGCCCCGAGCTCCTCTGACGACAAGCACAGTCGAGTACATGCCAGGAAGCCAGCGTGACAAGTTCATCCTGGAGATCAAGCTGCACACATCTTCTCTGGAGCCAGGAAGCAATGCTCGATGTGAAGACCAAAACTCCCCCAGGAGAACCAATGGCTCAAACAGCAACTCATATGAGAACCCACAATTCCTCAACACCTTAATGCAACTAACGTGAATAGCTTCTCCTTCTCCACATTTCTATTTATGCTGGCAACTTTCCTCAGGTGAAACATCTACGCCCAGCGCCATGCTGATGTAGTCCAGCTGGTGTTAAGTTGACCATTAGTTTTCAATCCATAACACATACATACTGAAGTTTTTGTGAAATTGGTGGTGGAACATGGAGGAAAATTAAGTGCATAAGAATTTATGGCCATGATCTAGAATTTTAAAAAAATTTTAATGGGATCATATTATATGCTATTACTATTTACAGATAGGAAAATTACCTGGATTTCTCTATGGCACAAATTTCTTATCAGTATCTTGGATTTAATGAAATGTAATTATATATAATTGTGATTGAGCATGTGTTTGTATAAACATGTATGTATGTGCATGTGTGTAGTATTGGGGATTGAAACCAGGGCCATCACACTGAGCACCATGCCCATCCCTTTTTCATTTTTTATTTTGATACAAGATCTTATTAAGTTTCTAAGATGCCCGGGTTGGGTTCCAACTTAAAATCCTCCTGCCTCAGCCTCCCAGAGTGGTTTTACAGGTATGTACTGCCACATCTGGCTCTAGTGCATTTTGAAGAATTCCCAGAACAAGATTTATAGTAAGTGTTGAAGGCATGGTTATTATTATGCATATTAAACCATATTTAACATTCTGAAACTTGCTTATTTTATATAATCCAATATTGTGGTCATTCTTATATATTAATATAAGTAAGTCTACCTTACTTTCCCTAAGTTCATATGCTATACTATCATATGCTATACTATAGAAAGGATGTACCACTCAAATCATTCTTCCACTGATAAGCATTTTATTTTTCATATTTTTCTGTAAGATAAAGACCTGAAACTAAAATCACTCTATTTTACTCATATTGAAAGTGTCTAATAGAAGTGTCCAGAAGGAGAGAGGCATGAGAGCAATCAATCAGTGTACTGGTTAAGCAGAAACACAATTATGAAATGCACAATAGATGTCAAGACAGCAGACTTCAATCACAATCACAGATATATCACTTATCTTGCAAAATATTGTTTTCTTCTTTCACACATTTAAAATATGTACTGAATTCTCTCTACTCTGTGCCAACCATGGTGTTAGAGTAGGAATGCAGACATGAATAAGATACAGTCTTTGCCAATAAGAAATTTACAGTAATTGATGAAAAAACTACCCAAACAGGTGCCATTACCTTGGAAGTTGCTTAACCTTGTGAGCACTTGTTTCTCTCTCTGTAAAATAGATATCACAAAGTAGCTATGAGGATTAAATAATTTATGAGAAGCCCTTTGCACAGGGCCTGACACATGGTATGCACTCAAAGGAAACTTTAGTATTGTTTTCTTTTTAGGATTTCTGATACAATAAATAATTTGTTATAGTTACTGAAATAGAACTTCAGCTTCCCTGAACTCCAGTTTCTACAGTACTAAATCAATTGTAGAGACAATCTAGCATGTACAGAGTGGCACTCAAAAAATACTAGTTTATTCTTCTCCTTCACGTCATTCCTTCATATTTATGTATTTATTCATTCATTCATTCATTTTTTGAGTTACCAGGGATCGAACTCACAACCTCATGCTTACCAGGCAGGTACTTATGCCACTGAGCTAAATCCCCAGCCCTATTTTTTTTTTTTTGAGACATAATCTCATTATGTATTTTAGGCTGGCCTCAAACTTGCGGTGAACCTCCTGCCTCAGCCTCCCAATTGCTGGGATCATAGGCCTGCACCACCCTACCTGGCTGCATGATAGTTCTTAAAGTTTTATTTTCTCTGCATTACTTCAGTTTCCTCTAAATTTGTTACTTGTTTGTTTTGGTCTCTATCTTTCCTGCTAGAGGAAAGTCTGGTGCCTGGTAATCCGTGGCTTTCTGGTTATGAGTAGACAGGGGGGACTAAAGGCTGGTTGGAAGCCATATGCATGAAGATGGAGCCATTGTCATACAGTCCTCATAATTCCTAATCCCACCTTTTTATGGCACGGTCCGCTTATTTGTGCATTGTGACCCGTATTCCAGACATTGTTTAATCTCAGGACAGTAACTTGTACATTTCTGCTGAGAGGTCGTAGTAGGGGATGGGAGCTGGGGCTTTGAACCAGTTCTCTTTTGTGTGTGCATGTGTGTGTGTGGGGGAGTTACTGGGGATTTAAATCCTTTACCCTGAGCTACATATTTAACCTATTTTTATTTTTTTTAATTTTTAAAATTTGAGACTAGATTTTTGCTGAGTTACCTACAGTGGACTTGAACTCACGATTCTCTTGCCTCGGCCCCTCAGAGGGCTGGGATTACAGGCACACATTGCCATGACAGGCTGTGAATTTTCTTTAAGGTAACATATGCGGTGCTTGGCACAAGGTTGACGCTCAAAACATGTTACCGACACTATCACAAGTTACCTACACTTCCTAAATGCCAGGTTTATGGCTTTGTTATTTATTTTTAATTTGTCCGTAAGATGCCCATTAGCGTCATACTGAAGAACTTGTCTCTGCATATCTGAAACTCTGACGATCCCTGGCATCATAACTGTCACACAGAAGGCAGTTAGTACATAGCCATTGAATCAGATTAGACAGAACTGAACATCCATTCAGACAGCAGCACAAGAGCTGTGTCACTAAACACCTGTCATTCCCAAACTGACAGCCAACCGTGACACACGCGTGCTTGCACGGTGTGTACGCCACAATATCAACTTCCTGCAATTGCTGACATATCAGTTAAGATTCCATTCCACCCACGTAACCTGAAGAAAGCAGGGATGAACTAAGAAATCTCTAGTGTAGCAGCGAGAGAGGGCGCTTTGGTGTAGGTAACAACAGACTTCTGCCCTGGCCCTTCCGCACACTTCCTCTCTGAGCTTTTTCTCGTCTTTGAGAAAGGAGTAATTTAACAACTGTCTCATCAGATTTCGTGACAATAATGATAGATTCTGCCAGCGTGGGGCTTAGCTGACCCTAACATGACATCCGCCCAACTGGTCACCGGCCCGAGAAACAATTTATGTCTCCAAAAGTAACCTCTGTGTTGTTGCTGTTCTAGTTTCAGAAAGAAAAGAAAAGAAAAGAAAAGAAAAGAAAAGAAAAGAAAAGAAAAGAAAAGAAAAGAAAAACAAAACAACAACAAAAAAACCCTCCCTCTCCCTTTTTGCGCATGCGCCGAGCCTTCTCCGAGCCCAAGTCTCCACAGTTACCCCAGTGCCGCATGCCCAGCCCTACTCCATAAAAACCCGTTCCCCTACTCCCCTTTTTGAGGGATCTTGCACTCTTCTGCAACTCTCCCATGCCTACAATAAAGGCCTCTCTCTCTCCCTCTCTCTCTCCAGCGCCGTAAAAACCTAACAAGTAGTGCCCCCAACTTGCTCTTCTTTATGCTGGGACACCCCCCCTCCCCTTATCTCACCCTGTCAACCCTTCCTGCTTTTTCATCCCGTCACTCCCTTCAGAATCCGTTCCCTGTCACCTGTGAGAAGCGAGGCCTCAGCCATACTTCCATACTCTTCCCCACAGCACCTACGAAGTATTCTTCCTAATATCTTCTTAAAGTACTCATTTCTTTTCTGGATTGCAAATTCCCAGAGGATGGTGCCTATTCCATTCATTCCTGTATCTCTAATGGCTAATGACCTCTTGGTATATAATATTTTAGATAGAATGTATTTGATAAGTCCAGAAATGAGATAATAATGCATATAAAGATAGAACCTAAGATTTTGCAGACTTTCAATGAATTAGAACTGTTATAAAATACATATGTACACATATATAAAAATGTATATATGTGTATACATAGGCATATATATTTGTTTATTAAGGCAGAGTCTTGCTATGTACTTCATGCTGGCCTTGACCTGACTATGTAGCCCAGGCTAGTCTCAAATTTGTGGCAGTCCTCCTGCCTCAGCCTACTGAGTACTGAGGTTGTAGGTTCATGCTACCATGCCAGGCAGGAACTGTTATTATTAACAACAAAGTATCAACAATGAATTTACATACCTTAAGAAAACTAATATGAAGAGATGGAGAGAGGGAAAGAAAAGGGACATAAAAAGCATTAAAGTGTGTCTTATATGTGTACCAACTTCTCATGAGTATAACCATAATGTACTACAAATGTGTACTAATAAAAATTAATTTTTCTTTTGGTACTGGGGATCGAACTTGTGACTTCACACTTGCCAGACAGGCACTAAATCCCCAGCCCCCCAAAATTAAAATTTTAAAAAATAAAATATTCAGTCAGAAAAAGCTAATATGAGGTAAGTATGGTGGTACACATCTGTAATCCTAGCATTCTGGGAGGCTGAGGCAGGAGGGCTGCAAGTTCTAGCCTAGCCTATTCAGTAGTGTAAGTAACTTAGCGAGACATTGTGTAAAATAAAAAATAAAAAGGTCAAAAACTCTAAAGACCCTGTAATCCTAGCATTTGGGAGGCTGAAGCAGGAAGATTGCCTGGCAAGTTTGAGGTCAGCCTGGGCTCCATTGTGAGTTCAATGGCAGCCTGAACCATATAGTAAGACCACACTCAACCTGTGTGTCTCAGTTTAAACATCATTTTCACCTCAAGGGTGCTTTCTCTACCTCTCTTGCTAGAAATTAGGTTTCCCCCATTATATGTTGTCTTCCTATACTCAAGTGTGATACAATGTCAGAGCTTTAACTTTTTAAAGAGAACTCCAAATCTGGACCTAAATATGAAATTTCTGTTTCAGTGCTGTCAATAATTTTTTTTTTTTTGTACCAGGGATTGAACTTGCGACCTGGCGTTTACAGGGCGAGCACTTACACCACTGAGCTAAACCTCCAGCCCTATGTCAAGAAATTTTTAAAAATCTAAAACACTGAGGGTCTGAGTGAAAATGTCTGAGTCAGCAGCTGTCTATTTGCAACCTGCCTTCATCTACCTTCAGCTACAGCTAACAGCTACTCCAACATTGCTCGTCACTCCCTCAGCATGCCATCTTTTAACTGTCCACTCCATGACAGGTGCTGTCTTCATGCTTCATGTGGCTGAGCTCATGTAATCTCTGAGGCACCTGTGAGGTCAGGGAAGGTTCAGCGAGGTTTGGACACTTGCCCAAGGTCACAGATCATGAGTTTAGCAGCCAGGTGCTAAACGTCTCTCCACTGGACCACTGTGTGCCAGAGTACAGTTTATCAGTTTGGAATGGGAGAGGCTCCGCCCAATCTGCCTACGGTGACAATTATTAGTTCCTGTTACATGCTCATTATGTGTCAAATGCAGTGCTCAGCACTTTATATCGCCTTTAAATGGGGATACTGTTGCTATCCCCATTTTATAGATGAAAAAACTGAGTTATGCACAGCAGGTGAAAACAGGCTTTGAATACAGAAAATCTGATAGCCTCATCCTCACTTTAGAAATCCCTAATGCTAGTCCGGGTTTGTCCTGGAGTATGGTTGGAGAGAACAAAAGAGGCATTTGTAAGTCA
Organism: Hydrochoerus hydrochaeris; assembly: GCA_004027455.1. Classification (NCBI taxonomy): domain Eukaryota; kingdom Metazoa; phylum Chordata; class Mammalia; order Rodentia; family Hydrochaeridae; genus Hydrochoerus; species Hydrochoerus hydrochaeris. The sequence continues at coordinate 10,674 of PVLA01013241.1, forward strand.
TTTTCTCTAGCTGGCCAATCCAGAGTCACACAGAAGACTCAATTTGCGGACCACAGTTTGGGTATTTCTCTGAAGCTGATATTGAGAGATGCACCCTGCAGGTGGCAGCAACATCAACAGTCTCTAAGTTCTGGACCATTCAAAGCTATGGTGAGGAAACTACACATTCAAAGCCACAATTTCTATACTGTTTTCTGACTGGTCCAATTCTTTTCTGGTAGATTTGACTTGTGGTTCTCACCCAGAGAGAACTTATAGGCTTTTAGCCTTGAACAGCTGTGTAGGAAAGATGTCTCAGAATTTGGAACTGGTGAAATGATTTTAAAGTACATTCAGTGGAACTATGTTTCAGTGGTCCCCACATTTTTTGATGATGTTTTTGTTTTGTTTTGTGTGGTGCTTTTAGACAGGGTCTTACTTTATAGTGCAGGCTGGCCTTGAATCTACTATGTATTCCAGCTGGTCTTAAACTCGCAACAGTTCTCCTGCCTCAGCTTCTTGAGTGCTGGGATTACAGATAAAATGTACACTTTTTTTTTTTTTTTACCAAGGATCGAACTTATAACCTTGTACTTGCCAAGCAAGCACTTGTACCACTGAGCTAAACCTCCAACTGGAAACACTGAAATATAGGAAAATGACAAAATGAAAGACCAAAATGCAATCTCAAACCTCCAGCCCATCCCAAGAAAACCTAAGAGCCATGTACCTAGAAGAAAATACTACATACACCTGAAATGATATAAACAAATAAAGAAGCAAGTACAGGAAAGCTATGAGGGAACTCAAATCAGAAATATTCTCCCGGGTAAAAGAAGAAGTGATAAAAGTAGTGAAAGAAATACTGAATGCATCCAACAAAGACACAGCTAAAAAATTAGAGGAACAAAGCAAAATGATAGAATCCCTGAATGAACAGTTTAAGAGACAAACAGAATGCATTAAGCAGATTCAAAGAGATATACAGGAAATCAAAAACTCTAATGAAAGTTGCAAAAACTGCCTCAATGAAAGTGAAGATAGAATCTCAGACCTCGAAGATAAGATTGCAGCTAGTGAACAGGAAAGGAAAGATCTTCTAAAAATAGCAATAAATCAGGAAATAACAATTCAAAAGCTGCAAGATGATGCAAAGAAAAACAATATAAGATTAGTAGAGATAAAAGAAAAAGAAGGGAACAACACAAGTGATATCAAGAGGCTATTTATAGAAGTAGTAGCTGAAAACTTCCCAAACATGAGTATGGAAACTGACATACAGATTAGTGAAGCATATAGAACTCCAAATAGCCATAATCAAAACAAAACTACACCCAGACATATAATAATCACCATCCCAGAAATCCAACATAAGAACAGAATATTAAAAGCTGTTAGAGAGAAAAGACAGGTCACCTATAAAGGAAAACCTATCAGAATCACAGCAGACTTCTCAACACAAACAATGAAGTCAAGAAGAGCATGGAGTGAAGTTTTTCAGATCATAAAGGAAAACAACTTCCAACCCAGACTGATGTACCCTGCAAAACTGTCCTTCAAAATGGATGGAGAAATAAGATACTTCCATGACAAAGAACAGCTGAAAAACTTCATGATCACCAAACCAAACCTACAAATAATACTGAAAGACATTCTAGATACACATAGGAAAAAACCACTAAGCAAGACATACAATTAAACAGAATGCAAAGTTAACATACAACATCAGAAAGATAACATGTCAACAATAAACCAATATATGACAATTATAACCATTAATGTAAATGGCCTCAATTCACCAATTAAAAGAAACAGACTGGCAGAATGGATCAAGAAACAATGTCCAACCATATGCTATCTACAAGAAACTCATCTAACCCAAAAGGAAACTCATAGACTGAAAGTCAAAGGATGGAAAACAATACTCTATGCAACAGGAACTCAAAAAAAAGCAGAGGTAGCTATTCTGTTTGTAAACCATGTGAACTTCAAACCAAGACTAGTCTGAAGAGATAAAGAAGGTCACTACATACTAGTTAGGGGAAAACTGCAAGAGGAAGAGATAACAATCTTAAATATATATACACCAAATTCTAGAGCACCCAACTACACAAAGCAAGTATTAACAGAAATGAAAAATCAAATAGGCAATAATACAATTATAACAGCAGACCTTAACACACCATTGACACAAAAGGATAGATCAACTAGACAGAAAATCAGCAAAGAAATAACAGAACAGAATCATACCTGTGAACAAATGGATTTGATAGACGTATACAGAGTGGTCCATCCAACAACATCAGAATATACATTCTTCTCAGCAGTACATGGGACATTCTCTAAAATAGACCGTATACTAACCCACAGAACATATTTAATTAAATGCAAAAGAATTGAAATTATCCCATGCATGTTATTGGATCATAGCTCCATGAAACTGGAAATTAATGATAAAAGAAACTGCAAAAACCCCACAAACACATGGAAGTGAAATAATACACTCTTGAGCAATCAGTAGGTCACAAAGGAAATTAAAGAAGAAATTAAACAATATATACAAGCAAACGAAAATACAAATACAACTTACCAGAACCTGTGGGATGCAATGAAAGTGGTCCTCAGAGGAAAATTTATTGCACTGAGTTCCCACATTAGGCAAACAGAACGAACACAAATAAGCAACCTGATATTACACCTCAAACATCTAGAAAAAGAAGAGCAAGCTAAGCCCAAAGCCAAAAGAAGGGAGGAAATTATAAAGATCAGAGCAGAAATTAATGCAATAGAGACTAAGAAAACAATTCAAAGAATCAATGAATCAAAGAGTTGTTTCTTTGAAAGAATAAATAAAATTGACAAGCCCCTAGCCAACCTAATTTAAAAAAGGAAAGAAAAGATTCAAATTCATGCAATACAGAATGAAAAAGGTGAAATCACTACCGACCCTGTGGAAATACAGAAGATAATCAACAACTATTTTGAAAACCTCTACTCTCATAAGTTCGATAACACAGAAGAAATGGACAGATTCCTAGAAACATATGAACCACCAAACCTGGATCAAGAAGATGTAAAACTGCTGAATAACCCAATTTCTATTAATGAAATTGAAAATGTAATCAAGTCCCTACCAACAAAGAAGAGCCCAGGCCCAAACGGATTCACTGCAGAATTCTACAAGAAATACAAAGAAGACTTAATGCCGACACTCCTCAAACTCTACAATGAAATTGAAAGGGAAGCAATTCTCCCTAAGTCATTCCTAGAAGCAAATATCACTCTAGTACCAAAACCTGAGAAAGACCCAACTAAAAAAGAGAACTACAGGCCAATCTCCCTAATGAACATAGATGCAAAAATTCTCAGTAAAATATTGGCAAACAGGATGCAGCAAATGATCAAGAAGATTATACACCATGACCAAGTGGGATTCATCCCAGGCATGCAGGGATGGTTCAACATACATAAATCAATAAATGTAATCCACCATATCAATAGCGCCAAAAGCAAGAATCACATGATCATTTCTACAGATGCAGAAAAAGCTTTTGATAAGATACAACACCCATTCATGATAAGAACCTTACAGAGAATTGGAATAGATGGTCTTTACCTCAATATGATAAAGACCATCTATGACAAACCAACAGCCAGTGTCATATTAAATGGCCAAAAACTGAAAGCCTTTATTTACCTTGAAATCAGGCACATGACAAGGATGTCCCTTATCACTGCTCCTATTCAATATAGTACTGGAAATACTAGCCAAAGCAATTAGACAAGAGAGAGAAATAAAAGGAGTAAAGATAGGAAAAGAAGTTAAATTATCATTATTTGCAGATAACATGATACTCCACATAGAAGACACCCAAACCTCCATTAATATAATAAATAAATTCAGCAATGTAGCTGGATACAAAGTGAATACTCAAAAATCAATAGCATTCTTATACACTAACAACAAAATCACTGAGATAGAAATAAGAGAAGCCACACCCTTCATACTAGCATCCAAAAAAATGAAATACTTAGGAATTAGTCTAATGAAAAATGTAAAAGAGTTGTACAGGAAAAATTATAATACCCTGAAAAAAGAAATTGAAGAGGACCTCAGAAAATAGAAAGACATCCCTTGTTCATGGATAGGAAGAATAAATATTGTGAAAATGGCCATTCTCCCAAAATTGTTATACAGATTCAATGCAATCCCAATGAAAATACCACTAACATACCTCATAGATATAGAGAAATCACTCTAAAAATTCATCTGGAACCAGAAGAGACCTAGAATAGCAAAGGCAATTCTAAGTAGCAAAGCCAAGGCAGGAGGCATCATAATCCCTGACTTGAAGTTATACTACAAAGCTACTATAATAAAATCAACATGGTATTGGAATAAAAACAGACCTGAAGATCAATGGAATAGACTAGAAGATACAACTATGAACACACTCAACCACCTTATCTTTGATAAAGGGGCCAAGCATGTTCAGTGGAAGAACGATAGTCTCTTTAATAAATGGTGCTGGAAAAACTGGCTATCCATATGCTGAAAACTAAAATTAGACCCATGTCTAAACTAAACTCTAAATGGATCAAAGATCTAAATATTAAAACAGAAACACTAAATCTGCTGGAAGACAAAGTAGGTAAAAATCTTGAAGACATAAGGGTAGGGAGAGAATTCATGAACAAGAACCAAACTGCATGGGAAATACTTCCCAGAACCAATAACTGGCATCATGTCTTATTAAAGAGTTTCTGCATGTCCAAAGAAATCACCATCAGAGTGAAAAGAAAATCCACAAACTGGGAAAAAAATCTTAGTGAACTGTCCCTCAGACAAAGGACTTCTGTCTACAACTTATAAAGAATTAAAAAAAATCAGACCCCCGAAATTCAAAGACCCAATCCAAAAATGGGCATCCAAGATGAACACGCAGTTCTCAGATGAAGAAATATGAATGGCAAATAAATACGTGAAAAAATGTTCATCATCATTGGTCATTAGAGAAATGCAAATTAAAACCACACTGATATTCCATCTCACTCCAGAAAGAATGGCCAGGATCAACAAAACTACCAACAACAAATGCTGGTGAGGCTGTGGGGAAAAAGGAACTCTTCTGCACTGTTGGTGAGAGTATAGACTGGTGCAACCACTGTGGAGGTCAATCTGGAGATTCCTCAAAAAGCTGGGGTTGGAGTTCCCATTTGACCCAGCTATTCCACTCTTAGGCATATTCCCAGAAGATCTGAAAACATCTTACCACAGTGATATATGCACACCCATGTTAATAGTGGCACAATTTGTAATAGCCAGATCTTGGAAACGATCTAAGTGCCCATCAACCGAGGAATGGATAAAAAAATTGTGGTACTTTTATACAATGGAGTACTACTCAGCTATAAAGAATGATCACATTGAGATATTTATAAATAAATGGATGCAACTTGAATCTATACTCATAAGTGAAATAAATCAAACTCACATGTATAAATACTGTATAGTCTCCTAGTGTAAGAAATGGTAAGAGTACAGAAGATTTTATGGTAATCATGGTTCACCGTTACACTACTTTGAAGTCTTATGTTTTCTTTCATTGGTTGGAATGGTTTTATTCTCTTTTGTTTGATCTTAATATATGTGATCGTATGAATAGTTACTTTGAAGACAAGACAATATGGCAGCCATTGTTGATTTAATATCATCTTGCTCTGAAGTCCTACCATGCTCTTGTTTTTCTATTACCATTGGTTCTATCACATTGTGTCTTATTGGATTTTAATATGTATGATAGTATAAACAAAATTTTTATGGAAAATGAGATAATATAGCAGCCATTGTTCATCTTTGGTTATTTGGTTCAGAATGCCTTGCAATACTTTCATTCTCTTGAGTGGTTTTATTCTATTTTGTTATGTTTGACATTATTGTGTGTAAAGCTAAGCTCAACTATTTCAAAGAAAGAGACATTATGATAGCTACTGTTAATATCCAATTGTCTTGTTGTGAAGTGCTGTATCGGTTACATTGTTCTGTTCTGATCTGCTTAGATCTGTCCTCTTTTGTTTTATTCTCTTTTTTTTTTTTTTTTTGGTATGGGGATTGAACTCACGACCTTGCACTTGCCAGGCAGGCACTTAAGCCACTGAGCTCAATCCCCAGTCCTGTTTTATTCTCTTTAAAATAAATAAAAAATAAATAAAAACTGCAAGGAAGGACTGGAGATGGGACTCAGTGTGAAGTCTCTGGGTTAAGTCTCCATTACCACAAAGAAAAAAGGAAAAGATTATCTTAAGAGAATGAAAGAACAATCTATGACTGCAAGAGAGTATTTTCAAATGATTTATCTGATAAATGTTTTACATCCAGAATATATGAAGAAATCTTGATTCAATAAAAAAAAAATCAAAGAATCCACTGCGCGTGATGGCACATGCCTGTAATCTCAGCACTCAGGAGACTGAGGCAGGAGGATTGCTGCAAGTCTAAGACCCAGACTGGGCTACATATTGAAACCCTGTCACAAAAAGACCAAAAAAAAAAAAATCTAGTAAAATAATGACCATAAAGCTAATATTGCTATTTCTTTTTTCTTTTTTTCTTTTTTTTTTTTTTTTGTGGTACTGGGGATCAAGCTCACAGCCTCATGCTTGCCAGGCTGGCACTTATGCCACTGAGCTAAATCCCTGGCCTGCTATTTCAATGATGTACAGATGGCAAACAATACATGAAAAGAGCCTTGATCTTATTTGTCACTAGGGAAATGAGTGGAAATTTCACTGAGATATCACTACATATTGGAGTAGTTAAAAACTAATAATAATAATAATTTTTTTAAAAATTGGTGATAGGCTGGACATGGTGGTGCACAGCTGTAATCCCAGCACTTGGGAGGCTTAGGCAGAATCATCACAAGTTCGAGGCTACCTTGGGCTACATAGTGAGTTCAAGGACAGCCTGGGCCAGGGATGTAGCTCAGCAGCACAGTGCTTGCTGGCAAGTGTGAGGTCATGAGTTCCATTCTTAGGAATATATATATATATATATATATATATATATATATATGAAGAAGAAAAAATAAAAACCAGTGATGACAAGTGCTGATGATCACAGATGCAAAGCACTTGCAGTGCTCATGTGTTCATTGCTGATGAAAATGTAAAACATTGTAGTCAGTTTGGAAAACACTGTTGTTTTTTTTCTTATAACGTTAAGATATACATATCCCAACTCAGCAATATCACTTCTATAAATGCACCCGAGAAATAAAAACGTATGGTTATACAAAATCTGTGTAGAGTACTTATATTAACTTTATTCACATTTGACAAAACACAGAAATAATCCTGATGGTGACTGGAAAAATAACTATGGCATATCCATACAAGGGAGTATTATTCAGCAGTTAAAAAGAATGTAGTGGGCTGGGGATATAGTTCAGTGGTAGAGTGCTTGCTGAGTATGAGCAAAACCCTAGATTCAATCCCCAGTACAGCAAAAGCAAAAACAAAAAACAAAGGAGCAAACTACTGATGCATGCATGAACAATATACATCAATCTCACATGCATTACTCTAGGTGAAAATAGCCAGGCTCAAAAAGCTACTTACTCTTTGATTCCATTTATAGGATACTTTAGGGAAAGTCATATTATTGGAATAGAAAACAGGTCAGTGGATGGCATGGGTCAAGCGAGGGGAAGAGGTTGACTATCAAAGAGTGTGAGGAAATATTTTGAGGTGATGAAACTGTTCTTACCTAGACTAGACAGTGGTTACACAAGTGTATGCAGCTGTCAAGACTCAAAGCTGAACACAAAAATAGTGGAATTTAATCTGTGTAAACAAAATGAAACAATAACAAATCTGTCTAAAGCACACACTCCCCTGACCAAAGTAATTGATTTCAGGATGACAGATGTTGATGCAAATACATTATTGTTTTATCTTTATTATATGTTTTACCAAAGAAAAGTAGCATATTTTGTACCCTACAGGCTTTAATTTTCTACTGTTTCTGTTCTGAATAACCATTTCAAACATATAGAAAAATGAAGAGGTTAATATTACACTCATAGGTCCAGCAATATAACTCAGTGGCACAGAACCTACCTGGCAAGCACAAGGTCATAAGTTTGATTCCTGATACCATTAAAAAAAAATTTTTTTTTATCGGTACTGGGGATTGAACTCACAACCGCCTGCTTGCAAGGCAGGTGCTTATGTCTGCTGAGCTAAATTCCCAGCCCTTAAAAAAGAAAATATTATACCTAGACATCTTTCACTGACTTTGGCAAATTTTAATTGTTTGCCTTATGTTCTTAAAAAGATTTTTTTTACAAGAAATGAAATATCAGAGGTTTTCAGTATTTTTGTTTTGAGATAGGATCTTGTTACATAGCTCAGACTAGTCTTGAACTCACTATGTATGCTAGGATGGCTTTGTACGGATGGCAAACATTCTGCCTTAGCCTCCCAATAACCATTCTTTATTCTCAAAGGTAATGGAAATAATTGTTTGCTTGAATGTCTTTTTTTTTTTTTTTTTGTACCAGGGATCAAATTCACGACCTCGTGCTTGCCAGGCAGGTGCTTATACCGCTGAGCTAAATCCCCAGCCCCGCTTGAATGTCTTATATTGTCATATGATTTTTGTATTTTTACTGTGTATGTATGAATTCTAATTTGCATTAGGTGACTTTTTTTTTTTTTTTTTTGGTACTGGGAATCGAGCTCAGGACCTTCTACTTGCCAAGCAGGTGCTATGCCACTGAGCTATATACCTTTGGCCCTGGGTGGCATGCTTTAAATCAGATATCAAACCTAGGGTCTTGCCTTTAAGAAGTGTGAGCTCTACTATTGAACTATACCTGCAGCCCAGAAACTGAGTCTTTTTTTTTTTTTTGTACCAGAAATCAAACTCAAGACCTCATGCTTGCCAGGCAGGCACTGCACCACTGAGCTATATCCCTGGCCCCAGAAACTGAATCTTTGTTTTTTGTTTTTTGTTTTTGTACGAGGGATCGAACTCACGACCTTGGCTTGCCAGGCAGGCACTTATGCTGCTGAGCTATATCCCCAACTTTTGCAAGGGACTTTAAGCACCATTGTCTTCTTTTCTTTTTTGTTTTATTTTTATTTTTATATTTTTGCATTGCTGGGTATATATAACTCATGGTTTCACACATGCTAGGCAAGCCTTCTACCACAGAGCTACACGCTCAGCCCCACCACTAAGTCTTTTGTCAAAATTACACTCTTAGCTGAAAGCAGTGGCACATGCCTGTAATTCCAGCTACTTGGGAGGCCAAGGCAGGAGGATTACCAAATTCAAGAACAATCTCGGCAATTTAGAAAGCCCTTGTCTCAAAATAAAAAATAAAAAGGGTTGGGGATATAGCTCAGTGGTAGAGGGCTTGCCTAGCATGCCAGAGACCCTGTAGTCAATCCTCAGTACTAAGAAGAAAAAAGAAAGAAAAGAAAAGGAAAGAAAAGAAAGATGATAGCCAACCATCCCTCTGAAGAAAACTAGATGATAGCATCTAATGAAGAGCAAGGACAAATCTGAGCAATGTAAGGGATGATTTGAAACCACCAACCTCACTTCACTTCCCCTCTGACTCTTAGATTCTGGCAGCAGCTTCAGAAAACAGCTCACTAATGGCATCAACCCTCCTTGAGTCTTTCTGCATTCTTTCTTGGAACTTCACCTAAACCCTGACAAAGGACACTGGTGGGAGCCTGTACAAAAGTGTGAGAGGAGTGTATTTTTTCTCCCCAGGCAAGTTCTACCCCTTGGGGACAGGAGCTGAAGGACACCTGCCTCTCAGTGGTGCCTTCAGGAAACCATGCTGACAGGCAACCTCAAAAATCCTAGAGTGGTTTTAACAGAACCAGTGGCCTATGGCGGTGGATTCTTGGGTACTGCATCTCTGTGTTGGCTGTTTCTCATTCCTTACTTCACTCTGTACTCTTACTTTAAATCCTAGGGATCACTTTCCAAGGAAATTATCAGCAAGGTATATAGTTTATGGATTGTTTTTTGTTTTTGTTTTTGTGAGACAGGGTTTTACTATGTTCAGGCTGGCCTTAAACTCCCATTGTACTCACAATGTTCTCAGTGAACTCACAATGTAGCCCAGGTTGGCCTTGAATTTGTAGGAATCCTCCTACCTCAGCCTCCCAAGTGCTGGTGTTGCAGGCAGCCCAGTTAGAAATATTATAGGCAGTGAGACAGGGCTAGGTCCTCAAAGAAGCCAGTGCAGCTACCTTACAACTGTGGGGGAGACAGACACCTCCTGCTGTGGCCTGGCCTCAAGACAAAGGATCAAACAAATGCATCCACATCCTAAATCCTAAAGACTGACACTCAAATTAGTTCCCTATCACCCTGAGAAAGCCTGGAGTCATCATCCCATCCTCCTAGGGAAGAGTCACTGCTCCTTAAGAATGCCAGCTTTCTACGTGACTTGCTTCCCCATTTGTCCCTAATGTAATCAATTTTACCTGAACTATTAATCTTATTGGCTAACCATAGTTATGCCCACCTTATGCCCATCTGCCTTGTGAGTTCCCAGCCTCCACCCCCCTTGAATCCATGGTTTTACTCTATAAAATTCCCTGGAAAAGACAGAGTCTTGGCAACCCACTCGGGACCCCTTCTGTCTCTCTCAGACAGAAGCTTTCTTTCTCTCAATAAATATATTCTGCTCTTAATCTCCATTGTTCCTAAAATTCATTATTCGATTTTAGAGAACACAAACTTGTGGACATAGTAGGTGGGAGTTTCATTCCCCTATATCACTGGGATTACAGTCTCATGGTCCCATGCCTGATTGGGAACAGGTTGTTTTGTTTATACTGGGTCTTTTGTGTGTGGGGGGGGTTTTGAGACAGGATCTCGATAATGTGTTCCAGCTGGCCTTGAGCTCACTTTGTAGCGCAGGCTGGTCTCAAACTTGCAATGACCCTCTTGCCTTAGCCTCCCAAGTGCTGGGATTGCAGCCGTGTGCCACCATGTCTGGCTGGGTTTTATTATTTTGCCCAGGCTGGTTGGGAGCTAATAGGCTTAAGTGATCCTCCTACTTCAGCTCCTGAGTAGCTGGGACTTCCATAGGCTGGTGTTGTCACACCAGGCCCTGAGTGGTATTTTAAAACATGTAAAATTTCTGGTAGGTGTTCAAGAAAATAGCAGTGTTATTATTACTACTGTTACTACTATTAGTAGTACCTGGAGTTGCCATTTTTAGTCCTCTTCCCTGAAACTGTTAGGCAAGTAGTTAGATATTAGTAGGCCATAAAGTGTCCAAAATAGCATTCATTTCCAGTTAAGTAAAAAAGTAAAGACATCAGTTTGGAGGCACACACCTGTAATCCCAGCATTTGGGAGGCTGAGGCAGGAGGATTGCTCAGAGTTTGAAGCCATTTTGGGCTCCATAGTGAGTTCAAAGACAGTGTGAACTACATAGAGAGACCGTGTCTCAAAAACAAAACAAAACAAAACAAAAAGTAAAGATATCAATGTATAATAGATTTATAATCCTATGTTAGTTCTCAGACATAAAGTGCTCTCACAGAGCATAATGACATTGTGCACATTCTTTCTAATATTGGCCACCTGGCTATCTAACTCCAGAACCAGATATACTGCATTCCTGGCTGTTATCACCTACACCCAAAGATACAAGGAAAGGAAATATTTTTATGATCCTTTTGCCTTGGGCTGGGACCTAGTATATTAAATTAAGAATTTAACTTTCGTAGGATTCTTACATGATGAAATACTGACCATCTAAAAAGGCAGGAAGGCCGAGTGAAGTGGCTCATGCCTGTAATCCCAGCACTGGGGAAGCTGAAGCAGGAGAATCACAAGTTCAAGGACAACTGAAGCAGGAGGATTCCAGCAACTTGAAGGGCAGCCCGGGCTACACAGCAAGCCCATGTCTCAAATAAAAGGGCAGGAAGACATTTTACAATTCCAAAGTAACTTCTAGGTAAAATGTTAATAAGAATCATAAATTCTTCTGACACCAAGAATAATTCTGGGGTGCATAAAAATGTATCCAAAGTCAGAGTTGGGGCAATGCCTTTGTGGCACTGCCCATCTTTTTATGTTAGGGCATAACTCTCTATATTTAGTTTATAATAAATCTTACCTAGACTTTTGCCTATGTGTCTTAACTGAATTCTTTTTTTTTTTGGTACCAGGGATCAAACTCACGACCTCATGATTGCCAGGCAGGCACTTATACCGCTGAGCTAAACCCCCAGCTTGACTGAATTCTTTTTTTTTAATTTTTTTTTTTTACTGAATTCTTAATGAAGAACACAAAGAATATCCTGTCGTGGTGGTGCAACCCTGTAATCCCAGCACTCACCAGACTGAGGCAGGAGGATTCCTACAAATTCCAGGTCAGCCTGAACTACATAATGAGACCTTGTTTCAAAAAACCAAAACCAAAATGAACTAATATAAAGGACAGAACCAAGAAAGTCAGGCATTAGGATCTCAGCTTCCCAGTGACAAAAAAAACCACAGATGATACTTAAATCCCACAATTAGAGCTTCTCTGGCAGTGATTTTTCCCTTGAGGATACTGAGGTCCACCTCCTCCCCACCTCCAGGTTTAACCTAGAGCCTTTCCAATGAGCTACATTCCCACTCAGCTTTATTTTTTGAGACAGTCTCACTAAATCACTCAGTTGCCCTGACTGAGCTCTAACTTGTGATCCTCCTGCCTCACCATCACAGAGTGCTGGAATTATGGGTGTGTGCTACTAAATATGGCAAAGTTTCTATATTTATCACATGCAATTTATTGTTTTATGCATTTTTCTCCTGCTTTTTCCTCTAGAAACATTGTAGCTTTACGTTTTACATTTATGCCTAATTTAGGTTATGAAACAATAGGTTTGGCATTTAGAAATATCTAGCAGTAGTGTGAAAGTGTCTGGAGAGTGATAGTACAGAGGCCTGAAAAGTGTGCCACTTTACAGACAGTGACTTCCACCAGGTGAAGGTAATGGAGAAAAGGCAAAGAGGTTGAAATATTGTGACTGTTGAATGGTTGAACTTAACAGGTTGGAGGTGTAGAATGATTCCTTTTTTTTTTGGTACCAGGGATTGAACTCATGACCTTGCGCTTGCCAGGCAGGCGTTTACACCACTGAGCTAAATCCCCAGCCCTGAAGAATGATTCTTGGGCTTCTTACGCACCAAATCGAGGGTATCTTGTTTACAGATGTTTTGCACTTCAAATTGGCCCTCAGTTTTTCTTTTGGGGAGAATGGAACTCAAATTTGACCAGATGCGGATTGGACATGGTTTCTTGGGTCAGCCCCCTTCTCAGGAACTGCCTGTGGCACAGTATTGAACCCTGCCCTCTCAAATCCAATGACCTTAACTTTGCTCGGTACCATTAAATTTTCCTGTCCTTTTTAAAGTAAAGCACGGGCCACAGGCGGCGCATGCCTAGAGCGAAGGGCTGGCAGTTCCCGCCATTTGGTCCAACTCGCAGTGTAAGCGGCACCAATCGGCGACTACAAGTCCCGTGAGCCTCCGCGGCGGCACTTCCTACCTCCACTGTCCGGCCCGCTCCCTCTTCCCCTCCCCAGGGGCCGGAGGCTCTGGCTGTAGCCTAGCGGCCAGAGGCCAGGTAGGATTTCCGGGGGAAACTGCCTTGGAGACTGAGGAGGAGGCGGTTGCTACTCGGGTAAGTTCAGCGAACAAGGGAAAATGAGCTGCACGCGCGCAGGGTCTGCCAGTGAGCGCCAATCAGGGTCAGGTCGTGTTCCTCACCCCGCGAGGGGTCGCGGTCGGAGCGGAGTGGTGGGGACAGCCGTGGTGGCGCGGTCGCGTTGGGCCAGGGCGTGGCGGGCCGAGGCGGCCGCCTTCCCCCTCGGCCCTCCCACAAAGGTCCCGCGGCGGTGTCTCCACCTGCCGCGGGGCCCGCGCCTATCTCCCTCTCCGCCCCCCAGGCTCGTCTGGGCCCTTTTGTCTGGGCTGCTTTCGCCCCTTTGTGCGGGTGTATAGAGCCGCCGCCTTAGGGGAGCCGGCGCTCCGGACCGGAACGCTCCCGGGGGATCCGGTTACCGTAACCAGATCGGGACAAAGTCCACTTTTCAAAACTGTCCTCCCTCAGACCTTCGCATCCGCGGCTGGGCAGAGCGGAGTCTTCGGAGCCTGGCAGTTTCTATAGAAACTTCGAGGTTATTATCCAACTTGTAGAAGTCAGCCCCAGACAGCTTTAGGACACAATGTCTAAGGCAGTTTTTTTCCTTCTTGGTAGAGGGGTGAGTCCATGAAAAATAGCCCCTGAACTCCGCCTTGGGAAACCGAGAAGGAATCGAATTTGCAGCGGTGTCTCCAGCGGTGTCTGGCAGCTGCGATCCGGGACCAAAGCCATCATGCGAATGGCATTGGCTTAACACATCTCGCTTCGAGAGGGTTGGGGAAGACCTTAGAGCATTACTCATTGCTGTCAGTAAAAGACTTCAGCACTTTGAGCCTTTTATTGCCTTGATTTAAAAACGATCGAAAGAAATGTCCATTAGTAGAAAGATTCTTTAAAGAAAAGCAAAGCAAAACACCCTAGTGGGTTCTAGAAAGCACCTTTTCTCAAGAGAGATGAAACCATTTTCAGAAATGAGGGATGGTATTTTTACTATAAACCTCTAAGTTGCGTGAACTTGATTAAATTTAGTAAGATAGTTGTAACTTAGCTTAAGGTAAAGCTTTCTTTTCGGTTTTTGGTTTTGTTTTTTGTTTCTGTTTTTTGTTTTTTGGAGCCGGGTTTAGCTGGCCCTGAATTCATGATGTACCCCAGGCTGTTCTGGAACTTGAAGCGATCCTCCTGCCTCAGCCTCCTGAGTGCTGGGATTACAGGCATGTGCCACCACACCCAGCCAAATCTTTTGCTTTTGTGGTAAAGTTTATTTGAAAAAGTAAAAGTGAAGAGTGAGGCACTGCAGAGCGAGCTAGGGCCCAGTAACAGTAAAAAGCAAGATAAAAGTACACCATGGAGGAAGCAGGATGGCCTATTAGAAGAAAGCTACAGTAGCCAAGGTAAAGCTTTCTAAAGACTCCTTTTGAAAAATTAATTGGTATGTAAAGTCCGGCATGAAGAAAGAACCCCTTTGCATGAATCAGGGAGGTTTTTGAAGTAAAATAGGTTCAATTCCCCTTCTAGGCAAATAAAACACTTTGTACTTTATTATTTTATTTTATGTTTCATAATGGAAACGACTTATTCTGAGAATCCTGGATTGCGTTAGTAATGTTATATAGGGTTGAGATAGCCTTAATGGAGTTCTTTAAAAGTGTGTGTGTGTGTGCGCGCGCGCGCGCGCGCACGCGCACGTGTAGTGCTAGAGATTGAACCCAAGGGTTTTTGTGCAAGGTTTTTTGATAAGCGGCCACTCTGCCAGTCTCAGTTCTTCAGTTTTAACCCACTAGTCTTTTATGTTTTCCTTGCTAAGCTTTGAAGAAGCAGCCACAGAATTGCTGTTAGTTTTAAAAAATAAGCAATGGTTACTACTATTATTTTTTTATTTTTTATTTTTTATATATATTTTTATTATTTTTTTTTCTAACATGATAATGTTATAAATGCTCTTCCCGGTGATCGAACTCACGATCTCATGCTTGCCAGGCAGGCACTTAAGCCATTGAGCTAAATCCCCAGCCCCAGGGATTGAACTCTCGATTGCATGCTTGCAAGGTAGGTGCTTATGCTGCTGAGCTAAATCCCCAGCCCATAAATGCTCTTTTTAAAAAAGCAAGTTATACTCTTTGTAATTTAATTCTTTTTGTAACATTTCTTATTACAATAACTGTAAGTAAACATTGTGTAATTTAATTCTCACTAATTTTGTGAAGTGGTGGTTTCCTCTATTTATTCATAGGGCTGGGTCTTGTGCACATTGGGCAAGCACTCTTGATCACTATAGTACATCCGAAACCCAGTTGTTTCACAGCTGATAAAAACCTAGCTCTTAGACTGGGAATTTAGCTCAGTGGCATAAGGGCCTGTCTTGCAAGCGCACAGTTGTGAGTTCGATCTCCCGTACCAAAAAAACAAAAACAAAATCTATCTCTTAGCCAGGCATAGTGGCAGCACATCTGTAATCCCAGCACTCAGGAGGCTGAGGCAGGAGATTCATTGCAAGTTCGAGACCAGCCTGAACTGTGTAGTGAGACCTTGTCTCAAATAGACAAAAAACAAAAGTAAACAAAAAAAAAAGCCCTATGTTAAGTGACTGGCAGTTAATTCATGTAGGAAATAGTTATACTCCAACTGTAACGTACTTTATGTTATCTCACACTTATTGTAGCTAGTAATGATATTAACTTTTTTTGTTTTTTTTAATTGGTATCGGGGATCGAACTCACGACCACATGCTTACAAGGCAGGCACTTATGCCGCTGAGCTAAATCCCCAACCCCAATATTAACTCAGTTTTAACAGTCTGAATAGTGGAGAAAAATAATGGGAATTTTTTAAAATCTGGAAACCACTTTGTAAGGAACAGGAATGTGTGGAATCATAATCTTTCCCATAAATCTTACTGAACATTGATGCCCACACTTTGTTGTTAGGATATGGTTTGATTTTACTTTGTGTAGGCAGAACATCACTGATATGGAACCTTGGAGGTGAAAGAGTGATGAGTTACTCAGTTGTGTTTTAAAATTTAGTGAAGTGTAGGCCAGGTATGGTGGCACATGCTTGTAATCCCAGCACTTGAGAGACTGAGACAGGAGGATCGTTGCCAGTTGGAGACCTACCTGGGCTACAAAGTGAGCCCAAGGCTAGCCTGAACTGCATAGTGAAACCCTGTCTCAAAAAGACCAAAAAAAAAAAAAAAATTAATGAAAAGCCAGAGATTTAGTTCAGGAGCACAAGTGCCTGCCTGGTATGCACAGGGTTGTGAGTTTGGTCCCTGGTACCAAAAAAAAAAAAAAAAAAAAAAATTAGTGGGAAAGATGGTTAATGCTGGGCATAGTTGTGCACATGTAGAATCCCAGCTACTTGAGAAACTTAGGCAGGAGGGTCAAAAGTTTGAGGCCAGCCTGAGCAACTTAGAACCTGTCTCAAATAGAAAGGAAGAAAGAAAAGAAAAGAAACCAGAAAGAAGAAAAGGGCTCCATGATAGCATTTGTCACTGCCATGCAGCTTCATTCTAGTGTTTGTCTAGCATGCGCAAGCCTCTGGGTTCAATACTCAGTACCCCACCAGCACCACCACACATACACAAAAGGTGGTTAAATGGCTTGTTAAAGTAAGTTGGAGAACATAGGCACAGCTCCTGAAACATTAAAGACAGAACTTAAATGTAAAAAGAAAAAAGAATTGATATGTGTATATCTTTTTAGTCAAAGCATCAACTCCAGTAAAGCTTCCTTTTAGTTATTGCCTTTAATAAAAGTTTTAGTCTGTTTCAAACCTGCAGTTATATCTTGGATTTATGGGTACATGCCATGGATGTGACATCAGAAATAGAAACCTATTTCAACTCTCTTAATTTTTTTTTTTGGTATCAGGGATTGAACTCACAACCTTGCGCTTGCCAGGCAAGTGCTTATACCACTGAGCTAAATCCCTGACCCACAACTCTTAATTCTTAGGTAAAATGCATAGCATACCAATGGAATTCAGTCAGTACAATTAATCTAGACTTTTTGAGTAGAAACCCATTTTAATTTTTTTATTTTAAAGATAGTAAAGCCCTACAAAAAAACAGAATAAAGGCAATCAAAACAAAGTAATGAAATTGGTACAGAACTTCAAAGCAGGACAATAGAAAATCAACAGTGGCTTCCATAGTATATTTTCTTATCTTCACAATAGTTGTTCATTCCACTAGACATAGCAAAATCAAACAAAACAATAAAACCAATCAAAACATAACATTGAATAAAGCAAAGCAATAAATTGGAACAAAACAAAACAGAACAATATTGAACTTCAAGACAGAAGGAAATCCCATATTTGCTATGTCACATAATGTTATCCTCCCAATAGATGCTCAGCCCACCTGCCCCAGGCCTGGAAAGTCAACCAAACAATACAAGCATTCAGTTGCTTTTTGTATGGCAGTTGATATCAACTCAGCTTGTCCTCTAAACCATCCCGTTGCTTGCGGGGTGGGGAGGTGGCCTTCTTGATTCTCAGTCCAGCACTGGTAGGCTCACCAGAGGCATTATCTGGGCGGGGCATGGCTTGCTTGGCTTACTCGAATGGCTGACTGGCTGCTGCTTCTTGATGGGCTTCTCCCAGCTCTAGTATGTGAACCCATTTTTAGTCTCTTTCATTGCATCAATAAAATGGGGAAGAACTTTTTTCCCATATGTTTTTTGCTTTTAGTATACATTTTTTTGAAGGACATGATAGTTTATTTTTTAAAAACTTTACCACATGATAATGGCTTTTCTCTTGGATATGAACATTACTGAATTTTTATATACAGAAATGTTTCAACAAAACTGAGTGTAGTGGCGCACACCTGTAATCCCAGCACTTGGGAGGCTGAGGCAGGATGATCCTTGCAAGTTCAAGATCACCCTGGGCTACAAAGTGGGCTCAAGGCCATCATGAACTGCATAGCCAGACCCTGTCTCAAAAAGAAAAAAAAAAGTTTCGACAGGATTAAGAACGCTAGAGAATAAAGGTCTTAGATGAGAATGGACACTAATATTTCTGGTATTCTAACCCACAGAATTAATTTAAACCCCCTGTGAATAAATGGTGTGATGTTAATCAGTTATAGTCTACTTTATTTTTAAATCCATTCATTCATGTAAATCTATATATTCTAGACCCAGAGGACAAAACAGTAAAAATAAGTATTTTCCTTCTTGGGGTTTGTAGAGTAGGGGTGAGGAAAAAGAGGAGTCATAAAGAAGTTCAAAATAACATAGCCCTCTTTTTTTGTGTGTTGCTAGTGATTGAATCCAGGGTTTCATCCATGTTAAGCAAGTGCTCTACCACTGAGTTATTTTGCCAGCTCCAGATCCTCTCATTAATTTTTCATTCTAGGGATATAGGTTGGTAGTAGGAGCTTGCCTAGCATGAGTAAAGGCCTTGATCTGTAGTACTGAAAAAAAAAGTTCTCTTATTTGTGCAATTCTGAATAGCTCACTTAACCTATTTGATTCTGAACTTCTAATGTTTAACATGAAGATAATGATTCCTGCTCTATCATGGAATTGTTTCTAGGAGTAAGTAAGGTAAGTATTTAGTATGTTATATGTTTGTATAATTCCTGTAATAAATTATTTTTACTCTTACTGTTAGAAAAGGGACCTTGGAAGAAGTTTATGAATAAGGCAAGAAGTAAATGGATGATTTCTCTGGTCTAATGTCTCTTTGTAAACTTTCACAGATAGTCACATCTTCACAGGAGATATCAAAGCCATTTATGTGGATCTTTTTCATAACATTTGTCAAACGTTCTTGCCTCTTTTTTCCCCATTCCACTTCCCTCCCTTCAACACCTCATCCCTTCCTTATTTCCAACTTTTCCTTCTGTTCTCTTTAGTCCCTTCTTCCCTTTCCCCTCCCCCTTCCCCTGTATCCCTTCTCATTTGAAAATCTTCCCAATATCTGTTATACATTTTGATCTTTATTTACCCTTTCAGTTTCTCACACCAGAGAAACAATGTGGTATTTAAACATGTGTGTCCAATTTATTTTACTTAATAGTCTCAATATGCATCCATTTAGCTAGAAATAGCTCGAGCTTATCCTTCTTTATGGTAGAGTAGTACTCTGTTGTACTAAAGAAAAACACATTTTCTTTATACATTCATTGGTTGGTGGGCATTTGGGCTATTTCCAAGATATTATTATTATTATTATTATTAGGTATCAGGCATCAAACTCATGACCTGGTGCTTGCCAGGCAGGCACTGCAACACTGAGCTAGTCTCTGGTCCTGTTTCCAAGATTTAAATATTAAAAACTGCTTCTGTAAACATGGGTGTGCATAATTGCCATGGTATGATGCTTTTAATTGCTTCAGGAAGATATCAAGAAGGGGAATAGCTGGGTGAAATACAATCTCTAGTTTTAGTTTATTGAGAAATCTCCACACTGATTTCTACAGTGGTTGCACCAGTCTACTTATCCACCAGTAGTGCCAGTAGTGGAGAAGGGTTCCTTTTTCATCCCAGCCCCACCAGCATGTGTTGTTAGTTGATTTTTTTTTTTTTTTGGTACTGGGGATCAAACTCATGACCTTGTGCTTGCCAGGCAGGCTGAGCTAAATCCCCAGCCCCTGGTTGATTTCTTGATGATAGCCATTTTTCCTGGTGTGAGATGGAATCTCAGTGTTGTTTTAATTTGCATCTCTCAAGTGATCAGTGATGTTGAAGATTTTTCTGTTTTACTTCTCCATCTGAGAAGTGCCTGTTCATTTCAGATGCCCATTTTTTGATTGGATCTTTAAATTTGGCAGGGGGGTCTGATTTTTTTTTTAGTTCTTTACATAGTCTAGATGTTAATCCTGTTTTAGTATATGTGTTGCTGAAGCTGGCAAAAATTTTGTACCACATTGTGAGTGGTCTTTCCATTCTGTTGATGGTTTTTTGTTTGTTTGTTTGTTTGTTTGTTTTTGGCTGTGCAAAAGCTTTTTTAGGGGCAGGGGCTTTAGCTTAGCAGCACAAGCACCTGCCTGGCAAGCATGAAGTTATGAGTTCAATCCCTGGTACCTGCCCCCACAAAAAAACTTTTTTATGAGATGAGATCCCAGTTATTGATTCTTTGTGATATTTCCTGTGTGATCATGGTTTTCTTCGTGAAGTCTTTACTTATACTATTGTCTTCAAATAAGTTTTACCTGTTCTATCTTCCAGAAGATTGAATGTTTTAATATTTAGATCTTTAATCCATTTTGATTTTAGTTTAGTGCATGGTGAAAGATAATGAGTCTAGATTTAATCATTGGCATGTGGAAAGCCAGTTTTTCAGCACCATTTACTAAAGAGGCTTTCTTCTAGTGAAGGTGTTTTGCTCCTTTGTCAAAGATGTGATAGTTGAGGATGTTTGGAATTGCTTCTGCATCTTCTACTCTGTTCCATTGATCTGTTGGTCCATTTTGTTTGTTTTTGCTAGTACCATGCTCACTTTGTAGTTAAAGCTGATCTTAAACTCAATATGTAGTTCAGGCTGGCCTCAAACTCATAGCAATTCTCCTGATTCAACCTCCTGAGTGCTGGGGTTACAGATGTCATGCCTGGCTACCATGCTGTTTTTATCACAGTAGCTTTGTAGTATAATTTCAAGTCAGGATTTGTGATACCCTTTGCCTTGCCTTTGGTGTCAAGAATTGCTTTTGCTATTCTAGGTCTCTTCTGTTCTCTCTTAAAATTATTTCCCTAATTGTGTGAGATATGCTATTAGTATTTTGATCAGGAGTGTATTAAATCTGTAAAAGAATTTTGGAAGTATGGCCATTTTCATTATACTCGTTCTTGCTGCCCAGGAATATGGGGTATCTTTCTATTTTTTGATATCCTTTTCAATATCCTTTTTCACAGTTTTTATTTATTTATTTTTAGTATTGTAGTTTTTAGTTTAGAGATCTTTTACTTTGTTGAACTGATGCCTGGTATTTTCTTTTTCTTTTTCTTTTTCTTTTTGTACTGGAAATCAAACTCATGACCTTGTACTTGTCTGGCAGACACTTATGCCATTGAACTATATCACAGCTATATCTTCCCCCGCATCCCCGCTTTTATTTTGATACTAGCAATTGAACTCAGGACCTTGTGGTTGCCAGGCAGACATTTGTGCTGCTGAACTATATTCCTAGCCAATACTATCATTTTTAAAATGCTGTTGTACAAGGTGTTGTCTCTCCAATTTCTCAGTGAGTTTGTACAATACAAGAATGCTATTGATTTTTGAGTGTTGGCTTTGTATCTCGCTATGCTACTAAATTTGGTTATTAAATCTAAAAGTCTTTTGGTGGACTTTTTGGGTTCTTCTATGTAAAGTACCATGTCACCCACTAATAATAATAACTTCTTCCTTTTCTATCTTTATTCTTTTTACTTCTTTCTCTTCTCTAATTGTTCTTGCCAATGTTTCCAGAACTATGCTCAACAAGAGTGGTAACAGTGGACATCCTTTAATTGTTCCTGAATTTAGAGAGATAGTTTTCAGTTTTTGTCCACTTAGTATGATGTTGGCTGTTGGTTTGTCATAGATGACTTTTACTTGATTGAGATAAAGAGCCTCTGTTCCAATTTTTGTAGGTTTTCTTAAATCATAAGTGGGTGTTGGGCTTTGTCAAGTGCCTTTTCTGCATCTGTTAAGATAATTACATGCTTTTTGTACCTGGTTTTGTTGATATGGTGTATTACATTTATTGATTTGTATATGTTGAACCAGCTCTGTATCCTTGGAAAAAAACCTACATAATCATGGAATACATACCATGATCTTGATGGTTTGCTTTGCCAGTGTCTTATCTTGAAGTTGTTTTGTTTTGTTTTGTTGTTTTTTGGGGTTTTTTTTGAGCCAGGGTCTTGCTCTATAGTCCAGGTCCAGGCTGGACTTGAACTTATTATTAGCCTAGACTGGCCTTGAATTCATAACACTCCTTCTGCCTCAACCTCCCAAGTGCTGGGATTACATGTATGTGCCACCATGCCTGACTGTAATTCTCTTTGGTTGGATACTTCTCAGGTTTTGGTATCAGGGTAATGCTTACCTCTAGGAATGAATTTGGGAGTGTTGCTTCTCTGTCATAAAGAGCTTGAGAAATGGGGCTGGGTTCAGTGGCATAAGTGCCTGCCTGGCTGGCAAGCGCAAGGTTACGAGTTTGATCCCCGGTCCAAAAAAAAAAAAAAAAAATGCTTGAGAAGTGGCAGTATTTAGTCTTCTCTAAATTTCTTACAGAATTCAGCAGTGAATCCATCAAGACCTGGGGTTTCCTTTGTTGGAGTTTTTAAATTTCATTTTCAATGTCATTGACTAATACTGGTTTATCTAGAATTTTTACATCACCTTGATATAGCTTTGATAATTCATATATATCTAAGAATCTGTCCATTTCTTCTGTTTTCCATCTTATTAAAGGTTCTCAAAGTAGCTATTGATCTTCAGGATTTCTGCAGGATCTGTTGTAATTTCACCCTTTTCATTCCTAGTTACATGGATTTGAATCTTTCCATTTTGTTTATAAGGTTGGCCAAGGATTTGCCAATTTTATTTAATCTTTCAGAGAACCAACCTTTGGTTCATTGATTCTTCATAGTATTTTGTTTTTTTGTTTGTTCATTTTTGGGTCTCTGTTGCATTAATTTGTGCTCTGAACCTTATAATTTCCTCCCTCATAGGAGCTTTGGGCTTGACGTGTTCTCTTTTTCCAGAAGTTTGGGGTTCAGCATTAGTTTGTTTATTTGAGCTTGCTCTGTTTTTCTGATATGGTAATTCAGCACTATAAATCTGCCTCATAGGACTGCTTTCATTGTGCTTTTCACTGTAGGCCCCAGTATGTTGAATTGACATTACAGTTTAATTGTAGAAACTGTCTAATTTCTTCTTTAATTTCATCTCTGACCCATTGGTTGTTCAAGAGAGTGCTAATTAATTTCCATGTATTTATGAATTCTTGTGGTTTCTCTTGCCATTAATTTCTAACTTCATTGCACTATGATCTGATAATATGCACAGAATAATTTTAGTTCCTTTGTACTTAGGCATGTTCTATGAGCTGGTATGTGGTCTGTTTTGGAGAACATCCCATGTGCAGCTGAGAAGTATTCTGATATGGGTGGAACACTCTGTAGACATTTACTGTTTGTTCAAAATCTACCATTTCTTCAAAGTTTGGTTTAGTTCTAGTTCTGATATTTCTTTGATCTTTTGTCTAGTTGATTTGTCTTCTTTTGACCGTGGGGTAGTGAGATCCCTTTTATAATTGTTTTAGTGCTTATTTTATTTTTCATGTCTATTAATATTTGCTTTATTTAGTTGAGTGTGCTATTATTTGGTGCATATATATTTGTGATTTATCTTTTCTTCTTGGATTGTTCCCTTTACAAGGTTGTAGTGACCTTCTTTGTCTCTCTGAATCAGTCTTGACTTGAAATCTATTTTTTCTGCAAACTGAATAGCTATCCCAGCTTTTTTCCAGGTTCCTGTTGCATGGAGTATTTTTTCTATCCTTTGACTTTCAGTCTTTGAATTTCTTTTTGAATTAAATTTTTTTCTTGTATGCAACCTATTGTTGAATCTTGCTTCTTGAGCTATTCATTCAGCTAGTCTGCTTCTTTTGATTGGTGAGTTGAGATCATTTATATTGATAGTTATAACTGATATCTATTAACTTATCCTTGTCATTTTATTTTACTGTTGAGAGTTCTGTATTTTTTTTTCTCCTTTGTTTAATTATTTGCCTTGCCTGGTAGTTTCACTGTGTTTGGGTTGATGGAGTTTTAGTCCTTATTATCTCTTTCTAAAATGTACTTCAGAACATTTTGGAATGCTGGCTTAATGATTATGAATTTCTTCAGGTATTCTTGCTCATGGAAGTATCTTATTTCTTCATGGTTTTGTTTTGTTTGGGGGGGGTTTAGTACTGAGGATCGAACTCACAACTGCATGCTTGCAAGGCAGGCAGTTATGCTGCTGAACTAAATCCCTGGCTTCTCCATTAATTTTGAATCTAGTTGGTTTTTGTTTTTGTTTTTGTTTTTGTTTTTTGGTACAGGGAATTGAACTCACGACCATGCACTTGCAAGGTAGGCACTTATGCCACTGAGCTAAATCCCTAGCCCTCTCCATCAGTTTTGAAAGATAGTTTTGTGGAGCACATGTTTGGACTGGAAGTTGTTTTCTTTTAGGGCTTGCAATACTTCAGGTTCTCCTTGACTTGAGGGTTTGTGTTGAAAAGTCTGCTGTGATTCTGATGGACTTTCCTCTATAGGTGATTTGTTTTTTTCTCTGACAGCTTTTCATATTCTCATCTTGTGTTGAGTTTTTGGAATCTAGACTATTATATGCCTTGGTATAGATTTTTGTGATTATGATTTACTACAGTTCTATATGCCTCATTTATCTGTATGTCAAATTCTTTTTCCTGTTTGGAAATTGTTCTGCTATTCTTCTGTGCAGGTTTTTTTTATGTCATTTGCACCATGTCCTGCTTTTTCTTTGACTCTGATCATCTTACGTTATTCTTTGTATTACATGGCAGCTATTAGATTGATTTTTTTGTGTGTGTGATCCTTTGCTATTTTTAAGAACTTTCTGTTCATGACTACTAACCTTAATCCTGTTTTGTATGTCTGATATTCTGTCCTCACATTGACTCATTCTGCAGTGCATACTTTCAGTGGAATTTTTAATCACCTGGATAGCTATTTGAATCTGTTTCATGGATTCCATTTCTTTTCTGTGTTGAACGTTCTTGGTTTCCATCATTTTTCTAAGCTCTTCTAGAGTCACTAAGCATATATTCCATTATGGTTACCATCTCTGTATTTATTTGAAAAATTGTTTCTGATTTGATTTTTTTCTATAGCCTCATGGATTTGCTTTGTTACTTCTTTTCTCTTTTTTTCTTTCTTTCTTTCTTTTTTTTTTTTGTCTTCTTGAGACAGCATCTCGCTATGCAGTTCAGGCTGGCCTTGGGCCCACTTTGTAGCTCAGGCTGGTCTCAAACTGGCAAGGATCCTCCTACCTCAGCCTCCTGAGTACTGGGAGCTTATTTTCCTTTTTTAATTTTTATTTATATATTTATTATTATTATTATTATTGGTATCAGAGAGGAACTCATGACCTTGTGCTTGCCAGGCAGGCAGTGTACCACTGAGCTTTATCCCTGGCTGTTTGTTACTTTTGTTGTTACCACTTCAGAGAGTCCAGGTGGTTGGCTTTGGAGTTTTTCCAACTTGTTGCTCCCTGGATTTGCCTTTGGTAAACTAGAAGTCTAGGGTTGCATTTTGTTTAAGTGTCTTCATCTGATAAAGGGTAAATATTTACACTATATAAGGAATTTAATAAGAAAACACATAGCCCAATTAAAAAATGTGCTGTGGGAACTAGGCATAGTAATGCACACCTGTAATCCCAGTACTTGGGAGACTGAGGTAGGAGAGTCGCCATGAATTCAAGGACTAAGTTCAAGAGATTTATTGTACAGAGTGGTAAGTATAAGTAGCAACAATGTATCATGTATTTGAAAATTGCTGAGGGTAAACTAAAACCTTCCTAAGAAAAAATGAGGTAATGTATATGTTAATTAGTTTGATTTAGCTATTTAACAAGGTATATACCAGAACATCATATCATATACTATATGTCTATAGAATTTTGTCCCTCCCCCCAAAAAAAACTGAGATTGCTAGTATACACCTAATAAATCCAGCTGTTCTTGAGGCTGAGGCAGAAGGACCTCAAATTCCAGTCTGCTTGGGCAATTTACTCTGTCTCAAAAAAAAGAAAAATGGAGTTGGGGATGTAGCTCAGAGGTTGAGCCTTGCCTAGTGTACTCCAGGACAGTGATGAGAAACATTTTGGTGCTTTCTGTGAAAACACACAACCCACTGTGACACTTGTGCCTAAGAGCCATCAGTGCCCTGGGACCTGAGTATGAACCCAGGGACTGCCCCCCATCTTCACCCCCTCCCCACAAAGGTTCTGGTTACTAGGGCTTGTTTCTGTAGTCCTAGCTTCTTGGGAGACTGTTAGTAGAATTCCTTGAGCTTAGGAGTTAGGACCAGTCTGGGCAACACAGCAAGACCCTCTTTCAAAAACAAACAAACAAACAAACAAACAAACAAACAGATGCACAATACTTGTTACCTATTGGTTATAGTAATAAGACTGAGGTTTTTGTTTTGTTTGGTGTGTTGTGTTTTAATGCTGAAGATAGAACCCAGGGCACTCTACTACTAAGTGACATCCCCAACCCTTTTTATTTTTGAGGTAGACTCTAAGTTGTCTTGCCTGGGTTTGAACTTCCATCCTCTTGCCTCAGCCTCCCAAATTACTGGTCTTATAGAATTACCACAACTGGCTAAGTCTGAGATTTTTACTGGCATTTATATTCTATACTAAGTAAAGTTTCGTGGTTTTTTTTTTATTTAAAGAGAAAAAAAACAGGAAAAAGGTAGAAATATTACAGAATTTCAAGAAAAGAAGATAAATAGTAAGAAATCACTAGCTGATACATTACATATTGTTCTTTTAGAAATAGTTATTCAAGTTACAGAATTAAAGCACACAAAGTGGACACTAAAGCAGTGAGAGTGCAAACAGATCTGTTCAACAATCCAACAAGAACCTAGAAATATGGTCATCAATCCCACACATCTAAACATACATGCAGCTATATCTTTTATAGCGCTTCCTATTTCCTCTTTTTTTTACAATAGCAATTATACATTTTTAAAATTTTATTTAAAGAGAAGAAAAAAAAACAAAAAAGGGTAGCAACAATACAGAATTCTAAAAGAAAGAAAGAAAAAGGAGAATGAGAAAAAGCCCCACTAAGAAATCAGTAATTTATAAATTATGTACTGTCATCCTAGATGTAGTTGTTCAAGTTACAAAGTTAAAG
>PVLA01013242.1:0-15106 GCA_004027455.1 Hydrochoerus hydrochaeris
CTGTCATCCTGGATGTAGTTGTTCAAGTTACAAAGTTAAAGGGTACATAGTAAACATTCAAACAGTCAGACTACAAACAGTTCTGCTCAAAGATCCAACAAAGATTCAGCAATATGGTCATCTATTTTACACACTCAAACATACATGCAGTTATATCCCTTAGAGCACTTTCTTTTCCTCTCTTTTTTACAATAGCAATCATTAGAGTTTTTGATTTCCTGTATATCTCTTTAAATCTGCTTAATGCATTCTGTTTGTTCATTCAGGGATTCTATCTGTTTGCTTTGTTCCTCTAATTTTTTAGCTGTGTCTTCATTGGATGCATTCAGTATTTCTTTCACTACTTTTATCATTTCTTCTTTTACCTGGGAGAATATTTCTGATTTGAGTTCCCTCATAGCTTCCTGTACTTGCTTCTTTATTTCAGTTGATATCATTTCAGGCATTTCAGGTGTATGCATAGTATTTTTTTCTATATACATGGCTCCTAGGTTTTCTTGGGATGGACTGGAGGTTTGAGATTGCATTTTGGTCTTTCATTTTGTCATTTTCCTATATTTCTATGTTTGCAGTGACTTTCCAGAGCTTTCCCTGTATGTGTTGGAAATCACCTCCTGAGCCCTGTGCTCCTGGCACTCACTTGGCTTTGGCTCTCCTTGTGTGGTGGGCCTGGCTCCTCTAGTTGAATGAAGATTCCTGGGCTTGGTCCACTCAAACCCTTGGAACCTCTGGAACTTAGTCCAGTGTCCTAAGGTGGCTGCACTGGGCAGGCACCCACCTGCCGGGATTGATGTTCCCAAACATTTTCTGGACCTGCCTTGGTGAGCTGCAACTCACCTTGAGGCAGCAGCATTGGTCTGGCACCCCTTTAGGTGGGCCTGGCTCTGCTGGTTGAATGAAGGTCGCTGGGTGCAGTCCACTCAAGCCTGTGGAACCTCTGGAGCCTAGTCCAGTGAGCTAAGGGGGCTGGGCAAGCACCCAGACGCCAGGATCAATGGTCCCAAACTTTTCCTGGCCTTCCTTAGTGAGCTTCAACTCACCTCACGGTGCAATGCAGGCTTGGCTCCCCTTTCAGTGGGCCTGGCTCCCCTGGTTGAATGAAGGTCGCTAGGCACAGTCCACTCAAGTCCGCGGAACCTCTGGAGCCTAGTCCAGTGAGCTAAGGGGGCTGGGCAAGCACCCAGCCGCTGGGATTGATGGTCCCAAACCTTTCCGGGCCTGCTCTGGTGAGCAGCAACTCACCTCGCGGCATGGCGAAGGCTTGGCTTCCCTTTCTGAGGCCTGGCTCCCCTGGTTGAATGAAAGTCGCTGGACACAGTTTCCATTTTTGGTTATTTGGCTCTGAATGCCTTGCAATACTTTCATTCTCTTGAGTGCTTTTATTCTATTTTGTTATGTTTGACATTATTGTGTGTAAAGCTAAGCTCAACTATTTCAAAGAAAGAGACATTATGATAGCTACTGTTAATATCCAATTGTCTTGTTGTAAAGTGCTGTGTTGCTTACATTGTTCTGTTCTGATCTGCTTAGATCTGTCCTGTTTTGTTTTATTCTCTTTAAAATAAAAAAAAAATTTAAATCAATCCTGGGGCTCAAATTAGTTTTATTTGGTGTGTCCTTAAAATTGGAAAGAATAGTTAGCTTCTCATGCTGAAGTATCACAACCTTATTGCCATGGCCCCGCTCACTAAGGTTCTACTATCCAGTATTATTAGACTGATTCCACCCAATAAATAAATGGTAAATAGTTCACAACAATAGAGAGGCTAAAATGTTCTATTCAGTGCCTATTATACCAAACTCCCAGTAGTATTTAGCCTTCACTTCCAACAGGAAACAGTTTACCTCTTTGGGGTTATCTGAGGGGTCCTAGAATAGCCCTGTCATGGCACCCAACTTTCTCTAGTAACATGGCTGTGGCATGATATATATGGCACCCTTTCCTAAGGGTATGCATTGCATATACTTATTCAAAATATTCAAGTACTCATGCAAGAGATCACAAAAAAGGACTGGAATGTCATTCCACACATACTACAGCCTCACCACCCCAGTTAAATTCTTGAATATTATTTGTTAAGCCCAGCACTGCCCCATTCACAATCATGTTGAGAGACAGCTATTGGCTCATCACTCACAATGTTAAAATGAGTTTAATATCTTCAGTTCTGGAAACAACATTGTTTGAATTTACAAATTTTACTTTAACTCAAGTATGTTGTTTTCCACATATCAGCCCACCACGAATAGAATGCCTTCTGGAAAAAGAATCCAAAATAAAAATAAAGCAAAATAATACATAAAGTCAGTGGAGAGAAAATGCTTCAGTGTTGTCCTATAATCCAGTGATTTTCATGTCTTGACCTCTGAGGCACATCTAGAGAATTATAACATTAGCATACTCACAGGGGCAAAGTGATGGGGTGCTTGCAGCCCAAGGAGTTGTAGCTCATATGCTACAGCATACTACCTGGGAAGCTCTGAGTAAGGAGGAGGACAGCATCATTGGCCTCAGCTTGAAAAGAGGAAAAAATAGTACCATTGCATATCATCTCCAAAGCTAAATTTCTTGTAGATTAAGAATTTTAATTTTAAAAATTAAAATATAAAAATGTCAACATAAAAGTAGTGATGACAATTACCACTCTGGCATGGAAAAACTAAGTTGTGTTTCTTAAAAGGTTATAAAACACAACACAGACATATTTTTCTAAACAAAAATGAAACATTAAACATTTTTATGGTAAAATATTCTATGTCAGAAAGAAAAGACAAGACTAGGAAAAATATTTCCAATACAAAAAAACAGAAAAGGTATTAAAATTTTAAAAAACCCTAATTGCCAGTCATTTTTTTATAATTGCACTCATGGAAATTTATATTTACAGTAACTATAAAGTTACAGCTCACTCAGGAAGGAGTCACATTCTGAAACTACTCCCAGCTTTCCCCTCGGCCCTTGAGAGATGCTGACTGGGACATCATGAGCCTATTTACCAACTTCGCACCTGTGCTAATACTTCAAAACCTCACTTGATCCTTATTGCTCTCGCTGTCATCCAGAAATTCTGACTGGAGAAGTAACTGGTGATGAGTTGACTACAAACTCCTGCTCACACACCCTTGTCCACAAATGTCCTCACACCCTTGCTGCTACTTCTCCATCTTTTTGCTCATGCCCAACCTTATACATTGCTTCTTTACATCAGTGCTGTATTCACTTCACTGAGAAGAATGACATGGCAGAGGCAAACATCCAATTACCTTCTCTTTTGAGAAGTTTGTGTCTTCTTGGATACTGTCTAGGAAAAAGGGCCCACCTTTTTTCCAAAGCTCATCCTTTAACTGAGGGGATTATTGAATACAGATCTAGAAGCTTATTCCATTTATTTGATTTTCCTTGAGCTTCTTTCTTAAAACATAATCAAGGCATCCCATTTATAAAACAATTGCTCCACTCCATAATTAACACCAGCAGATATAACTGGCCAGCTGCAGTTAGAATTAGCTATTGGGCTGAAATATATATGCCTGCAGTTTTACCTACCACTGCCTCTTTGGGATCAGAAAGGAAAAGTCAAATTCCAATCCTTTGATGTTTCCAATATTTACACAAAATAATGATTATCCCAGACAGTCATGTCTCTTCCCAAAATCTAAACTACAAATTCCTTTGTTTTTCATATGAACTGATTTTGAGTAGCTTTAAATCATGAATATGTTGTGTATTGTGGCTTAGGTTTCTCAAAATATAGTACGTGTCCAACCCCTGGCCATATGTGATTTTAAATGGCACATGGATGAACATTTTAAAGAGAGTTTTGGTTTAAATTAATATGAAACAAATGTACACAACTATAGTACCACATTAAACCCAAAATTTCATAGATTTTGTTATATAGGAAGAAAGTTCAGAATGTGATTCACTATAAAGAAAATATTTTAAAAATAATATTTAGATATGACAATAGTAAAAATGGTAAACAGTGACTAAAGTTTGGGAGAAGAATTTTAATCCCAGCTTTACCACTTTCACTTGTGTGCTATTTTTTCCACTTGGAAAATAGTCATCACAGTTTTCTCAGGACGATGTGAAGATAACATGGTATATTAGTCATTTCTCCATCACTGGGACAAAATATCCATCTTAAAGGAGAGAGGTTATTTTGGCTCACATTTTTTTCACATTCAGTCCATGATCAGTTGGCTCCAAGGCAATAATGGCATAGTGAAACAGAATGGGAAATGAAATCTGCTCAATCCATGGCACCCAGGAAGCAGAGAGGGAAGGGAGGAGTCAGGGATAAGAATATACCATTCCATATCACACCCTCAGTGACCCATTCCTCCAACCAGGTCCCAACTCCTAACAGCACTTCAACTACTCAATGGATTAACCCACTGATAAGTATAGCATCCTCATGATTTGATCACTGTCCTAAACCCCTTCTTTGCACATGAGTCTTGGGAATACTCTAGATCTAAAACTCTAACTGTAAACTATAGTCTCCCTGTCACTGCTCAGCAGAATCATTTTGAACTTAATACCAGTTGCTACATACTTCAAGCATCCCACAGAGTTGTCCAGGAAAAGCAGCTGGGTCAGATATCTGAAATTAAGAATGCCTATATTTCTGATTTTTTATTTGAATTCATCCCTGAAAATAATTTGTTTGAGTCTTCAGCACAAGATCCTGATGCACAAAATATTTCTTTCCTGACATAGGAAAGTCTCATACTTTTGTTAGTTGCTATATAAAAACAGTGGATCCCTTAAAGGAAATTACAAGCACCACAAAGTTTATACTTTTCAAACGTGTCTTCTAAAGTTAGTAAAAAATATCCATGTAGGTATTTCTAAGTACCAAAATAACAGACAAAAATATGATCTCATTAAAATAGATTAAACTTTAAACTTTATAATCTTTAATAAGTATTAAAGAAATTCTTACTAAATATGAAATTATTTCCCAATAACTATAGAAGTCCCTTTTTGCTGATGACATCATCCACATATTATATCTACTGTTTACAAATGCACTGATTTGCCTGATTGCAGCAGAGTAATAAATATTCATCTCAATTCTGGCTGCAATGTTTTACAAAGTCTGCAGAAATTGTATCTGACTGGAAAATTTATTTTTACTTCAAGTGGAAAAACAAATCCAATTTGAAGACAAAACATTTTTTCTTTTCTTTTTATACAATTTTTTAAAATTCTTCCATTTTAAGGTAGCTAGCTTTTTCTCTGCCTCTTCCTTTCATTTCATAAAAATCTCAGCACTAAAACCATTAGGTAGAGCACAGCAAGAAAGGCATCAAGAGATGGGACAGGGACCACCCAGAGTAAGGGGTTAGAGCTTAAGCAATGTGAGAAAAGAATTCCAAGAAAAAAGAGCGACACTTTTGATACTCCTAGCAAACAGTCCTGCAAAAAGGTGTCCTTCAAGTGCTTGAGATTTTGATGTTGCTTTGGTTTCAATTCTAGAAATTACCATAAACTCTATCCACTGAGTAGGCAAAAGATATGTTACCTTATTTTTCTAATTTGCATGTCATTAATTACCAATAAGACTGGATAAGATTTACAGTATTAAATTGAGGCAAGTTACAAAACAATAATATGTTCCATGGGTGTGGTATATACATTGAAATGTGTAAATCAAAACAGGAAGAGTGATTATCTGCAATTAGAAGTTAAAGGAAATTGCACACAATTTGATTATCCATACTTTCTAAATGTTTTTCAGTATACCTGCATTGTATAAGGAAAACCAATAGTAAGAGTCCCCATTTAATTTAACACTGTCTATTCCTATAAAAATGGCTAATAGAACACACTAATGGAACAGCATGTTAATAGAATACAAATATTCAGTTCCTCTCTTTCTCATACCATTCTTATGACAATTTTAGTAGATAAAATTTTAACATAACAATGCAGTCCACTATGACATTTTCATACATTGATCAACATTGATCAACTCTCCCTTGTCTCTTTCTGATACTTTTTTGCTTCTTCCTATGATCCTTTTCCCTTTTTCTAATAGTCCTTCTAACTCTCCACATAGCATTTTGTTCTTAGATTTTAATTGTCTACATATTTCTGCCAACAGAGAACATATTAACTTATATTGGAGAACTAAAAATGACTAACTGCTAAAAAATGAATAAATTAATTAATAGTTACAAAAGATCAAGTACAGCTAAACAATTCATTTCTAAAAGAAATAATATCCATTGGGAAGGTCTACAATAGCATGAGTGTTTCACATCCAAAAATATTGCATAAGGTTCAGACACCCCAAAAAATTATACTTAGGCATATCTGAATTAGGGAGCTCAAGATTGCCAGAGAAAAGGGAATGATGGCTGGCAATAAATAGGGTCTAACTCACTTATTTTTCTTTTTTTTTACCACCAGGGTCTCAGAGAGCCTCCCAGCCTAAGGGCCTGCTGATCTGCTGCAACTTCTGTTTTTAGACAGGAGAGCCATAGATACTGGCCCTCTCTTGCCTCAAGTGTTCTCATAATCATTCCACCTGGAAAAAGGGCGCTGGGTTCAACTTCTATGCATGCATGACAAACATACACACTGTCTTGTTTCATAGCAAACTGTTGTCAACCCAAAAGCCAAAGCCACCATGAGTACCTTATGACCTACCACTTCAACTCCCAAAAGATCTCCCTTACCAAGGTTCATTTCTCTTCTCTGGTCCATGCTCAAATGACAAATCCATTGCTGTTTCCATTTTTCCCAACATTTTTTCTATTTTGGGAATCCTTATAAAAATAAGACTCCCATTCTAAGGGTAGGCATTTGAACATTTCTGGCAGGAACTCCTGGCCTGGGCAGGCTCACTTCATGATCATACGGTGCATGGCTCCTCCTCTCATGACCATCTGCTAGACTGGCTCCCTGCCCACTCACAAGCTCATTGAATTGTTTCACTAGGGCACAGGTGCCAGGATATCATGGGTTGAAATGAGTAGCCCAAATATTACAGCAAAATTTTTCTCTTTCCTACAGGAAGATCCTTCCCTATGACAGCCTTAAAGCAGGGCCTCGACATGACTTCTGAAGGTTGATTAATACTACAGATGTGGCTGAATCAAAAATAATATTATAAATTTAGTCTCTCTCAGTCTTTTTTCTCCGTTTAACCTTTTATCCTATTCAATTCTTTTCCCCCTTCCTCATATTACATACAACTCCCCATCTTTCCTCACTTCTTTTATACCTTTCATAAACATCAAAATCAGGTATCTATAGATGTACAAAAGAATATAAGAAAAGAACAGTGCTTCAGTTTGAATGGTGTTATTCTTGGTCCTGTCAGGCTAACCATTGACAGAATCATGCTTAGAGGATTCAAAAAAAGAGTAACCACAAGTATATCGACAGGTTCTGACAACCTCACAGCTTCCCTCCATCTCTAATTACATCTCCCCACACCCCTTCTTCCACTTCTACAGATATTCTCTTAAACACTGTCAAAATTAACCCTTTACTCTTGCTATAAAATACCACCAAAATGGTCTGACATGCTATTTCTACTATTAGTATTTCTCTATCTTCTTCTTCTCTTATTCATTAACTCCCTTTCCTTTCAACTTTTTTTCTTTCCCTTCTCCCTCCACATCACAGACAAGCCACTAATAACAGTATAGCCTATAAGGAGCTAATAAAGGGGGAAAAGTGTCAAAACAAGTTTTCATGTTCATGATTGATGTATGGTTGCATTGTGGATGATGTTGTATTCTATAGAAATTCTCTCCTTACAACACAGTCTAACCCAATTAAACTGAATAAGGGGAAGTAGTGGACAATACCGCTAAACAATTAAAGCGAAGGTTACATCAATTGACAACAGAACCTAACTAAAGAGGTCTTCATATCAACAGTAAAGTGTCTTCATTCCATTTGACCTCAATCCTCAGCACACAATAAAGAAGGAGGAGGAGGAGGAGAAGGAGAAGGAGAAGGAGAAGGAGAAGGAGAAGGAGAAGGAGAAGGAGAAGGAGAAGGAGAAGGAGAAGGAGAAGGAGAAGGAGCAGGAGCAGGAGCAGGAGCAGATTAAAAAAGAAGTCAACAAAATGCTTCCAAAGACTCTTACTCTCCCAAGGCAAAGCCAAAGAGCACTGATGGAAAAGAAATAAAACGTCAAATGGTTGAACTGCATGAAATTATTAAAAAGCAAAGAAAGTCAGCAAACTCAAAAATGATGTATTTCAAAAGATAGTGGACCTAACAAACAAGTTGACCAATGTGAATATAGAAGAAAGAAAAGTTAGAAGAGCTGAACCAAAACTCTTTAAAATATAAATATTTATATAAAATATAAATGACAAAGAAACAAACTCTATGAGAAGGTGCCAACACAAATTCAGAAATAAAAAAAAATCTGTTGTACAAGTGAAGAATAGACATGACCAAAGTAAAGAGAGAGTCTGAGACCTCAAGGAGGAAATAAAAGCACAAGATGATAGAGACATCTTAAAATAACAAAAGAGCAAGGAAAATTCATCTAACAGCTACTACATGATGCTAAGAAGACTAATCTAAAGCTAACTGGGGTGAGAAAAAAAAATAGAGGACAGAAGGCACAGAATAAAAAACATGTTTACAGCTGGATGTGGTGGGGCATGTCTGAATCCCAGCAGCCACAAATTCGAGGCTGGCATAGGCTACATAGTGAATTCAAAGTCAGCCTGCATTGCAAAGTGAGACCCTGTGTTTAAAAAATCTGTTGCACTGAGCATACAGCTCAATGGCACAGTGCCTGCCTGGCAAACACAAGGTTGTGAGTTTGATTCCTGGTGCAAAAAAAAAAAAAAGCTGTTTACAGAAATTGCAGCAGAAACCTTTCCAAGCATGGGGAAAGAACTCAACATTCAGGTATACAAGGCTCACAAAACATCAGATAGTTACAGTGAAAAAGGAAAATCCCCACCACACATCATAGTCGAAATTCTAGAAGCTGGAGTCTGAGGAAGATGACAGAACAATAAGCAGCAGAGTAAACGGCTTCTCTGAAACAGCCCAGATGCTGGAATATAGCATCATGGGAAAGAGAAGAAAGAAGGAAGTGGGCCCCCTTGACCCAGAAAGAATCTAAAGTGAAAATCAAAGCCCACAGAGAGAATTAAAAAAAGGAAAAACTTAAACAGAAGAAGGTAGTAGTTGGCAGCACTTTTACCCAGAGCCGGAACCACCAAGTAAGAAAAGCTGTTGAAACCTGGGGAGGCATGGTCACAGTGAAGGTTGTGTGGTGGCTGGCAAGCCCAAGGCCTCTGCAGGGAGATGCAGTGGTAGAGGGGGGCAGTGGACTAGAGAACTGCACTGGCTGGTGGTGAGTGTGGGGGACTCAGTCCTCCCACAGGAGTGGGCCACTGGCTGGGGACCATTTTGGAGTTGGGCAGGATAAGCCTGGAGCCAGAACTGCAGCCAGCTTCATTCAGCCACTCCTAGTTCTGAGCAGACTGGTGGAAATTGCTTGGACTAAGTCCTGGCTCTGCACATTTCAACAGCCACCACAGGGGTTTCCCTAAAGCTATCCCCAACCAGCTCCACCCCACTGTGCTTACTGTCTGTGGTGAGGGCTCTCTGCTGTTACTCAGCTCAGGAAGGAGGCAGCAGCCTGCTCAGGCCCTGCTTGCACTCCAGTAACCACCAGCAGACTGGGAAAAGCAGCAAACAACCCTACAGCAGAACACCCAATGGTCACCATCAGATATCCCTACTCCACACGGGCTAGAAAAAAGCAAACAGTCTCACTTCAGAGAAATTGTAGCCAATGCAGGAAGTGTCAGGGATCCCAAACCCACTTCTCTGGAAAAAAACAGGAATAAGACAAGAGGAAGAAGAAAAAGGCAGTCTCTGGCCTCCAACCCAAGCAGTACTGGTCCAGGAGATATAAGCACAGAAGAGATCGGGAGTCGCGCACCTGAAGTTTCTGAAGCAACAGCAACTGAAATAAAGAAACAACTTCAAGAGGATACAACAGAACTTAGAACAGAAATACTATCTCAGGTAAAAGAAGAAATGAGAAACAAAAGAATTGCTAAGCACTTCTAAAGAAGACACAGAATAGAGGAGCATAGAAACATAAGGCAAACCTTCAATGAAGAATATAAAAAAGATTGAGAATACATGAAACAGATTCAAAGAGATTACCAGGAAATTAAAAACTCCATTGAAAGTTGGCAAAGCTGCTTGAAAGAAAATAAAGATAGACTATCAAACCTTGAAGACAGGTTTGCAGCTTGTGATTGTGAAAGGAAAGATTTCTTAAAAATAATAAGGAAGCAGGAAGTAACAATACAAAGGTTAGAAGATGACAAGAGGATCTATAACTTAAGAATTAAAAATGTAAGTGAAAAAGCAGGAGTAAACATAAATGAAATACAAAGTCTATTTACAGAAGTAATTAAAGAAAACTTCCCAAACATAGGAAAAGGAAATTCCTAATGAAGATAAATGAGGCATACAGAACTCCAACCAGCTATAACCAAAATAAATCTATACCCAGACATATAATAATCAAGATCCCAGAAATTCAACACAAGAAAAAATATTAAAAGCTGTCAGAGAAAAGAAACAGATAACCTATAAAGGAAAACCCCTCAAAATCATGACAGACTTCTTGACACCATCAACTCAAGAAGAGCTTGGGGTGAAGTATTCCAAGTTCTGAAAGAAAATGACCTCCAACCCAGATTGATGTACCCTGCAAACTAACTTTCAAAATTCATGGAGAAACAAGATACTTCCACGACAAAGAATAACTGAAGAAATTCATGACCATCAATCCAATGCTACAAAAAATACTGAAGGACATTTTAGAGAGAGAGAAGAGACCATGGTTTCAGGAACAGTGGCAGAGGGAGCTCACTGAACAGGGCAGATAGTGGAATGAAGGGGAAAAGTATGCAACCAATGGCAGAAAAATAGCATGGCAATGATGATGCAGAGAAGGTTGGCCATAATCACTAATATAGATGGCCTCAATTCACCAATAAAAAGAAACACAGACATTGGATCAGGAGATAGGGTCCATCAAAATGCTTCATATCATAAATACATTTAACCTGAAAGGGGGATTTAAAGACTGAAGGTCAAAGGTGAGAAAACAATGCTCTATATGACAGAGAACCAGAAAAAAAGTGGGAGTAGCTTGCCCATAACCTGCAGATTGGTTAGAAAGCCATGACACTTTTATACATTGGAAAACTGCTCAGCAATAAAGAAAGATAACCTTGAAGCTCTTGCAGGTAAATGGATAAAATTTGAGGTCATGCTCAGGGGTAAAAAGGTTCAGAGTCACTTAGGTGAATAGCTGTAATACAAAAACCAAAGGAGTTAGTAGGATCCAAAATGTATTACAATACATCCTGTGAAAGTGAAAGGGGAGGAATTGTCTAAAAAGGGAAGGCAGTGGCCACTGTTAATCTATTTTCATGATTTGAAACCCATATTGTTTTCATTGTTCTGTTTAGTTTGGTTTTATTCTATTTCAGTTTGTCTACTTGTATTAGAGTTGATGGCATGGAAAGCTATTCCGAAGATAGCAGGATATATTATGGTAACCATTTCTGATTTCCTATTAGCTTGATTTGAAGCCCTGTATTGCTTTTATTGTTTTGTTTCAATTAATTTCATTCTATCCTGGTTTTTTGATAGTATCAGGTCTGATGGTATAGGCAACTACTTTGGAAACAATAAGATGCACTACGATACCGATTGTGGTTTGACTATTATCTTCTTTTGAAGTCCTATGTCTCCATTGTTTTGTTTTTATTGGTTTTGTTCTGTATTGTTTTGTTCAACTTTATTATGCCTGATGATATGGGCAATTCTTTTGAAGATAACAAGAGGCATTATGGTAGCCATTATTGATCTCCTTGTATTTTGTTTTTTAAAGTCATGTACCATGTTCATCCTTTTGTTTTGATTGACTCTATTTTGCTTTATCTCATTTGGTTTTATTCTCTTCTAAATAGATAAATATTCCAGAAGTCTAACACAAAGATAGAATCTTAAAACTATTAAAAGCAAAAACAGTTTTCATAAATTTAATTTTAAATTTTTTTAATTATTCAGGTAAGCCCATTAGGATTATAACAATCTTTCAACACAAACTTTAAAGGACAGGAGAGTGTGAAGGCTTGGAGCAAAATGTTTAAAGCCCTAAAATGGAACAACTTGCAATCCAGACTAACATATCTTGCAAAATTGTCTTTCAAAGTTGAAGAAAAAATACATTCCATGACAAAAAACACAATAAGATGAACACCAAACTAGCACTCCAAAGCATACATCAAGAATATCTTAGAGACAATGAACCCAACAAAGCCAAAAAGTCTAATGGAATGGACACATCAAGTGTTGTGACGTGTTCAAAAAGGGAAAAATAAAGGAATCAACAGCATATAAATAACAAAATGACAGAAATAAGTCCATAATAACTTTCAATATGAATGGCCTCAACTCTCCAATTAAAAGATGCAGATTGGAAGACTGAATCAAAAACAAAACCCAATAGTTTCTGGATACAAGAGGTACATTTAATCAAAAATAATTCACCAACTAAAAACCAAAGAACAAAAAAACATGTTCCATGCACTATGACCTCAAAAGCAAGCAAGGGTAACAATTTCACTCTCAAAGTAAACTGCTAATCAGAAGACAAAATGGATCAGAAGAGGCAAAAATATTAAAGTCACTAAATATTAATTAAGAGAACAATTTAACAGGAAAATAACAGTTATAACTATATGTACATTAAATCTCAGCACACTCAATTTCATAAAACAAACACTAATGGACACAAGAGATCAAATACATATGAACACAACCATCATGGGGCACTTCAACACCTTATTCTCACAGATAGATGAACTAAACAAAACATTAACAAAGAAATATCAGAGCTGAAGCATAACATTGAACAAATGAACATAAGAGATATCTAGTGCTCTACCCTTCAACAATGGGAAACACATTCTTCTCAGCAGCACATGGAACTTTCTCCAAAACAGACCACACTAATCCATAAAGCCTGTTTAAACAAACACAGAAAAATCTAAATCATTCCATGTATACTACAATAAGTCACCAACTTAGTAACAAATTCTATTTTTCAGGAGAACGTTTGTAACTATATGCTTTAGTAAGTCAGATTAATTTATAAATCTGACAAAATGAGCTTTATGCACCTTTCATAAGAACACATACTGCAAAGTTTTTTTTTTCTTGCTTTTGGACACCATGGGCTCTGACTGAGAACTGCACTGCTGCACATTATCACACTGTACAGTAAACACACAGCAGCACAACTGTGACAATGTCCAGCAGACACCTAGCTACTGACACAATTTGTTCATAAGTTTGTAATATGAGGTCTGCTTGTACCTGTGAAAGTTTACAATTCAAATGTTCTGATGTCAGGGACTTACTGATCAGGTCATAGTGCACTGAAACTAGAAATCAATTATAAAAGTAGCCATAGAAATTGTGCAAATACCTGGACACCCTCTTAAACACACTCTTAAAACTCTGTGGGGCACAGAAGAAATCAAAGAAGGAATTAATTTCTGGAATCAAACAATAATTCCAGTAAAATACACCAGAAGTTATGATACACAATGAAAGTAATCCTAAGGGGAAAATTCATTGCTGTGATTGTTCATTAGAAAAAGCCTAACAGGGATGGAGATTTAACTCAGTGCAAAGCATGTGGTCCTGAGCTTGATTTTCTGTACTAAAAACAGGAAGAGAAGGAGAAGGAGAAGGTAAAGGGGAGGAGAGGGGGAAGGAAAGAAAAAGGAGGAGAAGGAAGAGGAGGAGGAGAAGAAAAAAAAAGAACAGGAGAAAAAAATAAAAAAATAAAAAATCTAATGACATACATCCTAGGAAAAATGTGCAAACCTAGTACAAGGAAGGAAATCATAAAGATCAAAATAGAAATTAATAAAATTGTGACAAAAATACAGTCAGTGAAACAAAAAGGTGGTTCTTTGGCAAAACAAAATAGAACAACTCTTAGTCAAACTTATCAAAGAAAAAAAAAGATCCACACCAATGCCATTAGAATTGAACCAGGAAAAATCACAAAAGACAATGCCAAAATCCAAAACCTCATTACTAAAATTGTACTCCACACCTCAGTGACAAGCGCAGTCAGAAGAGGGTGGAGGTCCCTCACCAGCGTGCTTCTGAGGAAATGTAGCCAACAGGGAGGGGGCTGGGACTTGCACTGTAACCTGTGTGGAGGAAGCCAGGACCATGACAGGAGAGAGAGGCAAGAGCAGGCCCCCAGCCCAGAACCCTGAGAGCCCTGATTCAGGAGAGGGAAAAACAAGGGAGACTGAGGGCAGCAAACACTCAACATCAGACACGGCTTCAATGGACATTAAGAGATATCTTCAGGACACTGTAGATGAGCTCAAAACTGAAATATTAAATCAGGTAAAGCAAGATATGAGTAGAGTAATAAAAGAAATGCTCTCGGGAAGCATCTCTCAGGAAGACACAGATGGTAGAAGGGAGGAACACAAAAAAAGGAGAGAAACATTTGATAAAGAATATAAAGAAAATACAGAATACATGAAGCAGATTCAAAGAGACTACCAGGAAATTAAAAACTCCATTGAAAGCTGGCAAAACTCCTTAAAAGAAATAAGGATAGACTACCAAAACTTGAAGAGAAGTTTGCAATGTGTGACCATGAAAGGAAAGATCTCTTAAAAATAACAAGGAAACAGGCAGCAACAATACAAAGGCTAGAAGATGACAAGAGAATCTACAATTTAAGAATAACAAATGTGAATGAAGAAGCAGGAATACATACAGGTGAATTACAAAGGCTATTCATGGAAATAATTAAGGAAAACTTCTCAAGCATGGGAAAAGAAAATGACAGTTGGTTATGTGAGGCATACTGAACTCCAGCCACCTACAACCAAAACAGAGCTACACCCAGACATATAATAATCAAGACACCAGAAATTCAGTATAAAAACAGAACATTAAAAGCCATCAGAGAAAAGAAACAGATTACCTATAAAGGAAAGCCCATCAAGTTCATGGCTGACTTCTCGACAC
>PVLA01013242.1:15206-38113 GCA_004027455.1 Hydrochoerus hydrochaeris
ATGGAGAAACAAGATGCTTCCATGACAAAGAGGAACTGGGGGAGTTTGTGACCACCAATCCAACCCTACAGAGAATACTGAAGGACATTCTAGAGAGAGAGAAAAAAATACCAGGATTTTAGGAACAGTGGCAGAAAGGCCTCCATGAGTGGGGCAGGCAGTAGAATGAAGGAGAAAACTAGACAAACAAAGGCAGAAAGGTAGCATAGCAGAAATGAGGCAGAGAAGGATAACTAGAAGCTCTAACATAGATGGCCTTGATACACTATACTGTTAATAGTGCACCAGGATTTAAAACCCACATTACTCACACTACTCTGCTTAGATGTATTATGTTCTGTTCCAGTCATGCTACCTGTACAAGATTTGAGGGCACAGACAGTAATCCTGAAAATAACAGGATATAGTACAGTAATCATCTTTAATTTCCTATTAACTTAATCTAAAGCTCTGTAAAACCTACACTGTTTTACCATGACTGATCATAATTGAATCTGGTTTGTTAGGTTGCTGTTTTGTACTGATAGATTTTATTCAAACCTATTATGATTGATAGTATCAAGTCTGAGAATATAGGCAATTGCACTTAAG
Organism: Hydrochoerus hydrochaeris; assembly: GCA_004027455.1. Lineage (NCBI taxonomy): Eukaryota > Metazoa > Chordata > Mammalia > Rodentia > Hydrochaeridae > Hydrochoerus > Hydrochoerus hydrochaeris. The sequence goes on from PVLA01013242.1 coordinate 15,798, forward strand.
ATGACAAGATTCACTAGAATATCCACTCTGGTTTGATTATTACCTGCCTTTGAAGTTTTATACTCTCTACAATGTTTTATTTTTACTAATATTGTTGTGTACTGCCATATTCAATTATACTGCTATATTCAATTATGCCTGATGATATAGACAATTCTACTGAAGATAATAAGAAACAACACAGTAATCATTGTAGATCACCTTGTACTGTAGTTTTATATGACTTTTTGGTTTCATGTTTTTATAGGAATTTATTTTGTTTTGTCTTGCTAAATTTTGTTTTTCCCTCTAATACATGAAAGGATAGAAATACATGTAGAGATTCATGCATGCGTAGCTGTTTACACTCTCACTGTTTGAATATCTACTTTGTATGCTTTAATTTTGTAACTTGAACAACTATTTCTAAGAGGACAATATGTAATTTATCAACAAGTGATTTCTTATTATCTTTTTAAATTCTATATTATCTCTACCTTTTACATGGTTTTGTTTCTCTTTAAATAAAAAAAAGATCTCTTTGTCCTTCATCTATATTTTCACCATGTGAAAAATAAAATAAAATAAAATAAAATTGTACTCCAAAAAAATCAGAAAATCTTGAAGAAATGAACAGATTTCTATACAGATACAAACTGTAAAAACTAAGCCAAGAAGACATAAAAACCCTGAGTAATCCAATAACAGGCAGTGAAACTGAAGCAATAATAAAAAATATACTGACTAAGAAAAACCTAAGACTGTATGGATTCACTGCTGGATTCTATAAGAAATTAAGGCAGAATATTACACCAATATTCCTCAAACTCTTTAAGGAAATTAAAAGGGAAAGAGTACTTCCAAACTAGTTTGTAAAAACTAACATTACCCTACTTCCAAAACCAGACAAGGACCCAACTAAAAAAAGAAAACTACCGGCCCTTAAATGAATATAATTCCAAATATGATCAACAAGACATTGGCAAACAGAATGTAACAAATTATCAAAAAGATCATACACCATTACCAAGTGCATTTAATCTCAAGAATACAATGATGATTCAACATATGCAAATGAACAAGTATAATACACAGAATAATCAGAAGCAAAGACAAAATTCTTATGATCAACTCGAGATGAACAAAAAGCCTTTGACAAAATCCAACATCCACTCATAATAAAAACTCTGAAGAAAATATAGAAAGACCTTACCTGAATCAGATAAATCTCACTTATGAAAACCCACTGACAACTTCATTTTAAATGAGGAAAATCTGAAAGTTTTATCTCTAAAATCAGAAACAAGGTAACTCCTCTTCAATGCAGTATTCAAAACATTAGCCAAAGTAATCAGACAAGAGAAAGACATAAGAGGGATAGTTATAGGAAAGACAGGTGTTAAATTATCATTATTTGCAGATGACATGATCATTTAAATATAAGACCCAAAAATTCCAACAAAAAACACTTAGAACTAATAAATAAATTCCACAATATAATATGATACAAAATCAACACAAACATCAATAGCATTTTTATCCACCACTAATGAAAGAAATTAGGAAAATAATATCACTCACAATAGCTTCAAAAAAATTACAAATTTGGGAATTAACCTAACAGAGAACGTGAAAGACCTCTACCATGAAAACTATAGTACTCTGAAACAGGATCTAGAACAGAACATCAGATAATGCAAAGACATTCCTGGTTCCTGTACAGGCAGAACCAATATTTTCAAAGTGGCCATATAATCAAAACTGACTTAGGGACTTATTGCAAACTTATCTAAAATACCAATAGCATTCCTTACAGAAGTAGAGAAAATAATCCTAAAATTCATATGGAACAATAAGAGCCTCAAAAGAACAAAAGCAGTCCTGGGCAATAAGAGCAAAATAGGAAGCATCACAATCCCAGATTTCAAGTTGTAATACAAAGCTACAGTGATAAAAACAGCATGGCATTGGCACAAAAACAAACATGTAAATCAATGAAACAGAACAGAAGAAACAGAAACAACCTCAGGCACATTCAGCCATCTGATCTTTGACAAAGGTGCCAAAACACATACACAAGAAGAAAGATATTCTATTTAACAAATGATGCTAGGAAAACCAGTTACACACATGGAAATGTTTAAATCTAAGCCCATATTAATCACCATGCACCAAAATAAAATCAAAATAGATGAAAGACATAAATCATTTAATCTGATAGAAGATAAAATGGAAAAAACTCTTGAACTCTTTTAGAAAGGGATTTTCCAAAAAAGAATTCCACTGCTCAAGAAATAGTATCAAGAATCAGCAAGAGATTATATCAAATTAAAAAGTTTCTGTACAGCAAAGGAAACAATAGAGTGAAGAGATAACCTATATAATGAGGAATAATTTTGTCATCTATTTCTCTGACAGATCTAAAATGAAGAATATCCAAAGAACTAAAAAAAAAAAAATCAACTCCACAAAATAAAAGATACAACCAAAAATTGGGAAACTGAATAGACATTTCTCAGAAGAAGATATAGAAATGGCAAAAAAAAAAAATTCAAAATGTTTAGCATGTCTAGCCACCAGAGAAATGCAAATTAAAATGAATTGAGATTCCATCTTACAAAAAAAATGACTATAACAAAAGAACAAATAATAAATGCTGATGAAACTTCAGGAGAAAAAGGAACCACTCTATATTGTCGGTGGGAATGTAAACTGGTACAACACTGTGGGAATCAGTAGGAAGAGTCTTAAAAAAAACTCTACTAGAAATTCAATTCAGTCCAACTTTTCCCCTTGCTGGTATCTTCTCAGAAGAGCTAAAGACACCATACGACAGCGATACATGCAGAACCATGTTTATAGAAGCACAGCTCAGAATACCTAGAGCTTGGAAGGGGTCTGTGTATCTATCAATAGAAGAATCGATAAGAAAAATGTGATATTTGTTAAAGTGGAGTACTACTCTGCCATAAAGATAAATTTGAATCATTTGTTGGAAAATGGATGTACTTTGAGACTATAATGTTAAACTAAGTAAATGAGACACACAAGTAAATATCACATGTCTTCTCTTACAAGGGAAACAAAACTATAAACATTTTTTTAAAATAAAAGATAAACAATAGAAAGCAGGGAGATAGATCTTTTAAAACAGGAGAGGGATCCAGAATGAAGAAAGAAGAAAGTGAGGGGAAGGGAGGAGGAAAACTCTACAAACTGTGGGTCAAATAAACTTTTCCCCCTTTAACTTGGGGTGTCAGCAATGAAAGAAAAGTAACTAAGGCAACAACGGAATCAGTTCCATTTCTGTTTTTTGAGCATATCCATGCATGAAATATTAATTTAAATAATTTTCCCAATAAAACAGAATGGTTTGAGAACCTGTGAGCATCCCTCCTAGTAATGATGTGAGCATCTGTTTGTCAATATTGGAGCAAAATGTATAATAAATACTGTTGCTAAAGTCCAAGCTAGTTATTTAGTATTTAGCTAAATACCAATGGCTACCTTAAGGTTTGACTGCAGCATTATGTGCTTTGTTTCATTTTTAGCCATGTATTATTATATGAATAAAAGTTAGTCATTAAAAACAAGAAGTATACAGGGTGTTACCACTGAATACAACAAAATGAGTTGATATGAGGAGCATAAAAATGAAAATGATTTAGTAAGTTACACAAAAATGATTTTTACCCAAATTAATGAGTTGAAACTATCTGTTTATAATTCTCAACACATCAAGGTGTCTCTAAAACAGTTTTATTTGTCAGGATAAAATATAATGCCTATTAATTTGTCTTTGAATTTGTTGAAAATAAAAACTGATTATACTACAAATGTGCCCTGCACATTAACTGCAACTATAACCTAAAGCATCCTCATTTATCTTTTGGAAATAAAATCCAAATAACAAAAAATTAAAGTATTTTAAGTCCAAATGCAGGAAATGTAATAGTCATAAAAGTAGTTTTAGCTACTCTGATAATGTTAGACCCTTATATTCAAGTAACTATACATTAATCTCCTTATGATAAAAACAATATGTGTCATTTACTAATTTATCAAAAAATAATTTTTTCACATAATTAATTTAAAGTAAATTTATCCACATGTCAGTATTTCCTATTCAACATCAAGTCATAGGGGTTGAATTTAGAATGAATTTTATAATTTAAATTTAATATATACTTCTAAATAAAAATACTTTGAGTTAAAATCATCTCTCTAAGACATCCTTGCAATAGTGACACTTTCTGAGGTTCTTAAGTGTATTGTTGGATTACATGTGATTATGAAAGTGACTTATAAATCTAAAGTATTCAGAAGACAATGGTTTATAAATCAATGCCAAAGCTTCTAAGAATCCACCATTATCAGTTGGCTACAATCTGAAAGTCCCTTAATAAAAACAATGTTTAGAATTACTGTAGAGATAAAGAATAAGAAATGTGGAATTAGACAGAATTGTGTTCTAAATTATCTAGGCTTCAGTTCCTACCTTTATAAAAACCAGGTAACAATGCCTCCCTCCGGAGATTGCTACATTGTTGAAGAGAGGCTGCAGATGAATGTGACAGTACAGTGATTAGACATCTGGTCAGCATTTGATAAATTACAAGTATAATATGTATAACGTTTACATAGCTACATATGTGTTCCAGGAGAAGAAACTTACCAAGCCAAATTCTCACTAAGCTCTTTATTAAGTGGCATCAGTGACTGCTGAAAAAAGACAACAGAAAAGTAAGAGAGGAAGATCACTCATAGGGAGAAAAGGCAAAAACACAGAACAAAATAGGCCAAAAATATACTTTTGTCTAAAGTACATTTTAGAATAAACAAAATATCTGCAAATAACATAGTATAACTTGACTCCCACTAAGCCAGCATGTGTAAGGCATCTAATGCAAAAAGACACTGGAAGCAGAAATCTAGTCAGCACCAACTTGCAGAAAGTTATTGCCACATAAACTTAATACTTACTAAACACGGTCACAGGGCCACAGAATGGTGTAGCTAAATGGACCTACGAGGCCATCTAACCAGCCCCAACATTTTGTAAAACACAAAATAAAATGCCTGAGTAGTTTGTCCAAAGTCACACCCACCTAGAGGTAGAAGCCAAACTCAAATCAGGATTCCAGTTTGGTGCTCTTGCCTATTTACAAAAAAAAACCTTTGTGTATATATGACTGGAAAGAGGGATGGTAGGACAATCTCTGGAGTTCATAAGGCAAAGGTTTCCAATACTGTAAGTAACATGCACTTGGCTGGTAATGAGGCTGAAGACTGGCAAGGCAGAAAGACACCCTTAAGAACTGAGAACACAGCACATTCTTCCTCCCATAGAAGGCAACTGGAGTAAAACACTGCTATTGTCAAATTGACCACTGTTTTTGAATATATTTTCCACCTACCCTTCACAATGAAAATGTGCCCAGATCCCTTTCTCAGAATAGTTAAGCATAGAATCATTACTCAGATAGAGCAAGCAGTTTGCAGAATGGCTGCTGTGAGTTGTTTCCCTAGTAAACAGACTGAACATTATCGCTCTACTTCAGACTCTCAATGAAGCTCTGTCTCATGAATGCAATGTATATTATACAGCATAAAATAGGCCACCACTTTAGTTACAACACAGAATTGTCCAAATAAACAAGCATTAATCATGCATATTATGTAGAACATAATGCTTCAGAGAGCTTCTGCATGCAGCTCCAGATGATCTCGACCAAATTACACCATCTGACAGCTGTTCAGTGACCTGTGGGAAATGAGTTGGTGGTCTCAGTCCAGTTCCTAGTGGACAGGTGTCCAAAGCACAAAAACTACTCTCACAATTGGGCCTAATTAGCAACCTGGTTGTTGCAGCCGCAGTAAAACCTGAGCCCATGTCAATGCCATGCTGTTGGAGGCTTGTCTTGCCATCAGGTGGCAATGTGCCGAAGGCTTAGTACAGAAACGCTCACAACAGCACCTCCACAAAGTGTCACTGCTTCGGGAGAATCAATAATCATGTCTAGGCCTAGCTCTGCCTTTGCCTAATTCCCCAAAGCCAGGTTCCAGAGATATGAGAAAAAGCAATAGAATTCTGGGCACTATTTAACTCCAGGGAAGGGACATACTTTCAATACTTAGCATTACAAGTATTGTAACACTCCTCCCTCTCATACATGCAGTAGATTCATCTATTACATTAAAGCTTAGATTCTCCTAGGTACACAATCATTTCCCAAAATGACAGCTTTCACCTCTTTACCTTAATTGAAACTTGACTTCTGAGAATACTGCTTTCTGGAAACCCTTGTTCTCTAAGACTCTACATACATACCTCAGTACCAGATGATAAGGAAATATCATTGTTCCTTCCCTTACAACTCCTTCTTCTTTCATATCCAAAGGATTCAACTCTATCCCACTCTACTAAACTTCCTTTCAATCTTCTTAGGCAGAAAAGATATTAGCTCCTCTTTATATCATGAGCAGTGATTTCAACACCCATCTGAGTGATCCACAAACATTCTTGCCTTAGTTTCTTCACTCTTGGACCCAAGTGACTTTTTATTCCCAATATCATGCCTCCTTCATGTCTAGGCTATTCCCTATATACTGGCATTACCACAAACCGCCACCTCCAAGCTTTCATTCTCAGCTCATTTTGTCACAGCTCCAATAACCTGGCCTACACCTTCATCACTTATTCACCGATAGTCCCCTTTTCTTCCCTGTCATTCTTGGCCCCTCAATATTTTAATCAGTCTAACATCAAATCTTATAAATTACATCTCGAAGTCATAAGCACATATTATTCCCCATTTTATCCTAGAATAAATGGACTTAGTAACTATAATATGGACTTAGTAACATTTGCTGAATGAGTAAAGCATTATAAGCAAATGTTGATAAGCTTCTTTTTTTTTGAGATATGGTCTTATTTTACAGTGCAGGTTGGAGTTGAGCTCATATGTAGCCCAGAATGACCTCAGATTTGTGGTCATCCTCCTACCTCAGACTCCTGAATGCTGGAATTACAAATGTGTACTAGACCCAGGCTCAACAAGTTCCATTTTGGTTTGAATGATAGAAGCACTACAGAAGGTACTCCTATATCTATGAAAATGGATGGAAAATCTAGGAACTTGATAATATATGAAATCATACAACCTGTGAAAATGGATTATTATGGTTGATATATTGTGTCAACTTGAGAAGTTAAGAAATTTAACTGAGAGACTCAGCAGGGAGTCAGGGTTCTAACTTTGTAAATATCTTCATCCTGTGCAAAGGAGGGCTACATCTGCACTGGGGGATGGGTGGAGGGCTGCACATACTATAAGGGAGGAAAAGAGGCTGGTTTTCTTCCTTTTTGCTCTAGCTTCTTCCTTGAAGTGTTGCCCCAGTACCATGCCACTCTGCCTTGGAGCCAGCTGATTATAGACTGAAACTTCCAAAAACTGTAAGCTAAATAAACCTTTTCTTCCTTAATTTTAGGTATTGGGTATTTTGTCCCGGCAATGAGAGAAAAGTAACCAAGACATGGATAATCTATTGTAATCATAACTTTTCTTCATTCAACAAAGATCTGAGATTATAAGCTGTTATGATCAGATGCCCCCCATCAAGCTTCATGCAATCATGGACATGGCCAAATCCAGCATTTGTGATTGGTTCATCGTCTAGCAGTTGTATTGGTGGTATGAGTGTTACACCTGCCCAGGGGTGGAGCCAGCATTCAATATAATGGTGGAAAGAAGGCGTGGCTTCTCTTTTGCCCACTTCATGCTTTGCTGCAGGGGCAGCCATGAACTGCTGCCCCCTGGCCATGTTATTTTGTCTTGGAGCCAACTGAGTATGGACTGAAACCTCCAACCTGTAAGAAATAAACCTTCCCTTCCCTAACTTTGGGTGTCAAGTATTTTGTCTCAAAAACAAGAGGGAAAAGTAACTAAGACATAAGAAAACAAACTAAATTACAAAAAGGAACAAATTACTTCATGGAAAAACAGAATGTATGAACTATTCTACTGTATAAGAAAGAGAAATGGGGGATGGGGGATTTAGCTCAGTGGCTCAAGCATTTGCCTGGTAAGCACAAGGTTGTGAGTTTGATCCCCAGTACCAGAAAGAAACAAAGAAACAAAGAAACAAAGAAAGAAAGAAAAATGGTTACACTTAAGCAGATAAGAATTCAGTTAAAACTTCAATTCATGGTCCAGAGATAGCTCAGTGACATAAGCCCCTGCCTGGCAAAGGCAAGGTCCTGAGTTCATTGCTGATACAAAAATAACTCCAATTAATTAAGACTAGGTATACGCTAGCAATACAGTATGGTATAGCTTGAAGATATAGAGGATACTATACATTAATGATATAAATGAAAATATAATTACATATGTAATTACAGTCAAAATAAAGTTAAAATGATAGGGATAAATGCTTCTACAATAACAGTTGGAGACTTCAATATTCCATTCAAAAAAGAAGAGAGAAATTAGAAAATACTTGTAGACTAATGAAAACAACAACAAAAAATACTAAAACATATGGGAGACAGTGAAACTGATGAGAAAGAGCAATTTTATAATTGCTTACATTAACAATTTGTGGGTGTCACATCAAAACCTAACTTTGTAATTTAAGAAAGGAGAAGCTACATTCACAGCTATCAAGAGGAAATAATAGATACTAAATAGAAGATGAATACAGAATAGAAAAACAATAGAAAAAATCAAACTAAAAGTTAGTTCACTGAAAAATCAACAAAACTGACAAATCTTCAGAGACATGGGCATAAAAAGAGTTGAAAATAGTGCTCCACCCAAAGCAGAGTAGGGAAACCTAGGGAGAAAAGGACATGAGCTGCCAGCCTAGCCCATCAATGCCCTGAACAGACAGTGCCAGCACTTCAAGTATTTTTCTGGAACACAGGAATTTTGCCAATAAAGCACTTGTTCAAAGCCAAGACCAGTGTAGAGAAGCAGTTTCTAATCACAAGAGCCATCACTGCTGAATCTGTTACATTCTATTCAGTTATGGAGCATATCAATCTTACTTGAATTATACATCCTGCATGATCCTCAGTCAAAGCTATCAGGAGTCCAAACAAAGAAGATAATAATGTGAGGCTAACATACTGAGTGATGTGTACGTTATTCCAGTTGTCAGAATTCTTCAGAGATATACTCCTATTCTGGTCCCCTTTCTACTCTGTGGACAAGTCCAGCCATGACTGAGTCTGCCATAGAAAGGCAAGTGAAGCACCCCTCCAGCCCTGGACAGATACTCTGGCACATGAAAAGGGATGCAAAGCAGGCCTCCAACTCTCCAAGGGTCCACCACAGATTCCCAAACTGAGTCCCAGCCCCTCAGGCCTAGAAAAGCCCCATGAGTCCCCCTCACATGCCATTTTAGGCATCTCCAAGCCTCTGGCCATGCCCAGCTCCAGTCCCAGGCCCTCCTGGTCTCCTACTCTAACACTGGCTGCAAGCTGACCAGGAAGTCCTATAGCCTCACAGTCTAGGCAGTGATGCAAACAAATTCTTTTTAAAAAATGAGAAAGCTGATTTTGGAACATATTAAAAGGATTATAAGCATGGTTGAATGGGATTTATTCCTGGAATTCAAGGATGGTTCAACATACAAAAATCAATCAAGGACAGTTCAACATACAAGACTGCCCTTTCCCTTTTGACTAGGCTTGAGAACCCTGTCAAAAGTCATTTGGTCATGTATTAGGAGGTTTATTTCTGGGTTTTCTGCTCTTTTATATTGGTGTTTATACCTGTCTTTATGCCAATAATGCATTGCTTTGATTACTGTTGCTATGTAATTATTTTGAAATCATAAAGTATAATATTTCAGGTTTATTTTACCTCTTTCAAGATTATTTTGGTTATTTGGTATCCCTTTAGATTCTATGTGAATTTTAGGGTGAGTTTCTCTATTTCATTGACTGTCACTTGGATTTTGATAGAAATTGCATTGAATATGTGGATCATTCCAGACAGTATTGCCATATTAACAGTATTGAATCCATGCATATGAAGTATGTTTCCATTTATTTGTGTCTCTTTTAATTTCTTTTAGGAATGTTTTATAATATTCATTATGCAATATTTCCCCTTTTGGGTTAATTCCCAAACATTATATTCTTTTTGCTATTATTGGAAATTGAATTATTTAGAAATACAATTGATTTTCATGTACTGTCATTGTGTCCTGCTATTTTGTTGATTTCCTTATTAGCGCTAACATTTTGTGTGTGTGTGTGTGTGTGTGTGTGTGTAATCTTTAAGTTTATCTACAAGTAAGCCATAAATTCTGTGAATGTAGATAGTTTCACTTCTTTCTTTCCAATCTGTCTTCAAAATATTTGTTGACTAATTGCTATGGCTAGGACTTCTAGTATTGTGTTGAATAGAAGCAATGAAAGTGGGCATTCAAGTCTTGTCTCTGGTCTTAAGGAAACAGCTTTCATCATTGAATATGATGTTGATGATGGGCCTTTGCATACTTTTTAATATATTTAAATAGTTCCTTTTGTCTTCATTTATTAAATGTTGCTATTAGTATTGAATTTTGTCTAGTACTTTCCCAGTCTTAATTGAAATGAGCACTGTTTTTCCTTTAATTTTGTTAATGTGATGTGTATGTTGAGCCATCCTTATCATATATCTGACATATATAAATAACTCCTAAACTTGACCAAGAAAAAAATTCAAAATGGGAAAAGATTTGACCATACATTTCTTCAAAGAAGATATATATATATATATATATATATATATATATATATATATATATATTAAAAGATGTTACCATTCATTAACAATTGAGGAAATTAACAATTAAGGAAATACAAATCAGAACTACAATGAAACCAGGCATTGTGGCATGTGCCTGTAATCCCAGGACTCAGGAGACTGAGGCAGGAGGATGGTTGCAAGTTCGGGACCAGCCTGGGTTACAAAATGAGCCCAAGGCCAGCCTGAACTGCATGGTGAAACCATGTCTCAGAAAGACATAAAAAACAGACAAACAAACAAACAAAAATGAACTACAGTGAGATACCACTTAATAACCTTTAGCAGTTCACTATACATTTTTAAAAAACAGAAAATAATAGATATTAGCAAAGACATTGAGAGATTGTATCCTTGTACACTGTTGGTGGAAATGTGAAAGGGTACATTCATTAGGAGAAATAGTGTGGAGATTTTCCAAAAAGTTAAAAATAGAATTACCACCTGATTCAGAAACTTCACTTCTGGATATATATTCAATAAAATTGAAAGTATGCTAAGAAAAATATGTACACTTATGTTCATTGCAGCATGATCCACAATAACTAAAACATGAAACCAACCTAAATGCCCATCAACAGATAAAATGGAAGAAAAATATGATACATACACATATGGAATACTATTTAGGTTTTTAAAAGATGGAAACCCTATCACATGGTACAACATCAATGAGTTTGAGAACACTGCTAAATGAAATAATTTACCTATGTCCCCACTCATATGAAGTATTCAAAATAATGAAAAATCATGGAGACAAAATGTAAAAAGCAGCTACGAAGGTCTTGGGATGAAAAGCAAGAAAGGATTAAAGTTTAGTAGGTATAGAGTTTTGGTTCTGCAAAATGAAAAATTTTAAAGACTGTACAACAAGGTGAATATACTTAATATTGCTGAACTGTGCCCATAAAATGACTAAGATGATAGTATTTTTTGGTACTTAAGATCAAGCTCCGGATCTTACACTTGCCAGGTAACTGTGCCACTGAGCTATATCCCCAGCCTTAAAATGATAAATTTAATGTTAACTATTTTATCACAATAAACAGGAGTGCTTAAGAAATCAAAGCCAGGTGTGGTATTGCATGCCTGTAATTCCAGCACTCAAGAGGCTGAAACAAGAGGATCATTGCAAGTTCAAGACCATCCTGGGCTACAAAGTGAGCTCAAGGCCAGCCTGAACTGCACAGAGAAACTCTATCTCAAAAAGAAAAAAAAAGGAAGAAATCAATGGGCAAAAAATAATGAAGAAAAATAGATGATCAAAACAATAAATTTGGAGAACACCAGGAAAGATGAACAACAGACACACACACACATACACACACATGCCTAAACACATCATAGCCAAACTGAAAATCAATTATAAAAAGAAAACCTTGCAGACAGAAGAAATAAAAACATTACAAACAGAAAAAACAAAACTGAGAATCACAGTAGTCTACATATCAGAAATTATGCAAGCTACCAACAATGGAACAATCTCTTTGAAGCACTAAAGAAAAATTTTTAAAGCCAACCCAAAAATCTAGACACTGCTAAAATCTTACAAAATTGACAAACAGGTTCCCAGAGGATGGTACTAACTAGAGGTGTCTGAATTAGCACTCCTTCTTTCTTACACTGACCAAAGACAGCACGACTGGTGAGAGAAGTCTGAGATCCACACCCCACATCTCTCCACTGGCAGGGCCTGGAGACCTGTGGGAAGAAAGGTCAGTGACACAGGAGGACCCTGGCTAAGGTGCACACACAACAAACAGATGGAACTAGAAGTGTGGAAATACTTTCTTTTTGTTTTATTCTACTCATCCTTCTGCTCTTTTGTCAACTATCTCACTTGACTTTATGATACTTTCATAAAAGTAAATATTGTCTGTTCTCTTTCTGGTTCAAAACAAAACACCAAGGCCTTCTTATCCAATTCTTCCCTCTTGTGTTCTATAATTACCCAAAACCTGGATGATCCTTCTGTGTCCCTAATCTTTCTCCTATTATATTTAACTTCATTCATCTCTTTATCCTACCCACTATCCTCCTGAACTCCCCCCCCCCACACACACACACATACACACATATACACACACATGTAACAGGGTAAAATCACTCTATAATTGGAAAATTATTGTATACAGGTTCCTAGTATAAGTCGGACTGTATTTCTATAGACCTTCCTCCTATGGTTATAGATATCAAACTGGTAGTTACCACAGTTGGTCAGTAGCCAGGCTGTACATGAGTCAATTGTTATGGCCAACTGAACTACTTTAACCAGGATGTCATACATGCTACAACCAATTTTCCTCCCTATAAGACAACACTGCAATTGTAAGCGGTCATAACCCTCACCATAGTCCAGTACCAAGGGAATGGCCTCTAAGTCAAATAGGTAACAACTCCTTAGCCTTAATATATTGGGAAAGCAGGTTCTAGGGGATAGACATAAAGACCAAGAACCACATACATTGAGAAGACATCTGGAGGAAGAGACACCTCCTAGGAAACCTTAACACCAGTGACAAAGCTATCTAACATAAGAAATCTACAAGCATCAACACAGAAAGCAAAATAGAAGAGAAAATTACAAGATAAGAAAAATTCAATCCCAAAATGCCCAGCCAAACCAGGACAAATCTAGAGCACAAAAAATAGAGGAAATCAGAAGCCAACAAATGGAACTCTCCAAAATGATAGAAGCAAAAGTAAAAAAAAAAATGGCCATAGAAAAAAATAATCTCTAAGGCACAAAAAATTAAAGCAGGCACAGATGAACAAATAGAAGAGCTCAGGAAAATGATGGAAACCATGAATGCCACACATAGACAAGAAATGTAATCAATGAAACGGATCCAAGCAGAAATGCAGAAGAGTAGAAACTGCATTGAAAGTATATGCAGCAGGTTGAAGAAAGTTGAGGATAGAATATCTAGAAGATAAGTATGCAACTAGGGACAGGAAAATAAAGATATATTAAAAATAACAAGAGATCATGAAAAATTAATCCAACAGCTGCAGGATAAAGCAAAGAAGAACAAGATAATATTGACTGGAATCAATAAGAAGCTGAAGACAGCACAAAAGTCATTAACAACTTCTTCACAGAAATAATGGCATAAATGTCCCAAACGTAGATAAAGAATTTGGCATACAAATACATGAAGCATATAGAACTCCAGATAGCCATGACTGAAATAAATCTAAACCAAGGCATATAATAATCAGGATTCAGCACAAGAACAAAATATTAAGAACAACTGAATAAATTTATGATCATGAAATCAGTTCTACAGAATGCTCTGGAAGACATATTAAAAAGAGATAATGAAGATCATAAACACATGAGAACAAAAAAGCCACCAGGCAGGGCAAGCAATTATATAGAGGATAATGGCAGGTAACAAACAACATGAAAAAGAAAAGCTGATATATATCAGTTATAACCACCAACATAAATGGTCTCAACTCACCAATCAGAAGAAACAGACTGGGAGAATGGATCAAGAAGCAAGATCCAACAATATGATGCATTCAAGAAACACATTTAATCCAAAATGAAATTCATACATTAAAAGTCAAAAGATAGAAAACAATTCTCCATGTCATAGGAACCCAGAAAAAAACAGGGGTAGCTATTCTATTTACAGAAAATGCAAACTTTAGGCCAAAAGAGACAAAGAAGTTCGCTACATACCTGTAAAAGGAAAATCCCAGAAAGAGATAACAATCATAAGTATTTATGCACCAAATACAGGTTGACTCAACTACATAAAGCAAATATTAACAGACATTAAAAACTAAATAAGCCCTAACATAATTGTAGTGGGGTATCTTAACACCTCACTCTCATAAATAGATAGACCAAATAGACAAAAAAATCAAAAATGAAATTCTAGAATTAAACCAAGCCTGTGAACAAATGGACTTGGTAGATACCTGTAGAGTGTTCCAAACATCAGAATCCACAGCCTTCACAGCTGAACATGGGACATTCTTTAAAATAGACTATATATTAGCTGACAAAACATATTTAAGTAAATGTAGAGGAATTGAAATCATCCCATGCATACTATCTGACCATAATGCAATGCAACTGGAAATCAGTGGCAAAGGAAATCACAAAAACTACATTAATGCATGGAAATTAAATAACACCCTTCTGAACAACCAATGGATCACAGAGGTAAAAACAAAATTAATAAGTATGTACAATTCAATGATGATGCCAAAACAACATACCAAAACTCATGGGACAGAATGAAAGCAGTCCTAGAAGGGAAATTTATAGCAATGAACTCAGGAAAACAAAATGAACTCAAATAAACAACCTAGTGTTTAACCTCCAACTTTTACAAAAAGAACAAATCAAACCCAAAGTTCATACAAGGGAGGAAATTATAAAGATAAGAGCAGACTAAGGCAATGGAGACTAAGAAAATAATGCTAACTACACCCTTCACAATAGCACCCAAAAAAATGAAATACTTAGGAATCAATCTAACAAAGGATGCAAAAGATCTGTACAGTGAAAATTATAGTACCCTGAAAAAGGAGATTGAAACAGATAGCAGAAAATTAAAAGATATCCCTTGTTCTTGGATAAGAAAAATAAGCATAGTAAAAATGGCCATATTTCCAAGAGTGCTATACAGCTTTAATACAATCCTAATCAAAACACCATTTTTATACCTCACAGATCTAGAGAAAACATTCCTGAAATTCACTTGAAACCAGAAAAAAACAGAATAGCAAAAGCAAATGTGATAAATCAGCATGGTATTGGCAAAAAAAAAAAAAAAAAAACAGGCCTGAGAATCAGTGGAACACAATAGAAGATGCAGACACAAACCCAAACCTACTCAGTCATCTTAACTTTGACAAAGGAGCCAAACATGGTTAATGGAAGAAAGTCTCTTTAATAAATGGTGCTAGAAAAAAACTGGCTTTCCACATTCTGAAGACTAAAATAAATCCATGTCTATCACCATGCACTAAATTAAAGTCAAAATGAATCAAATATCTCATTAAAATATAAACACTAAACTTACTGGAAGAGAAAATAGGTGGAAATCTTGAAGACATAGGTATAGGCAGAGACCTCCAAAACCCAGACTGCAAGGAAAATACTATAATGAATCAACAAATGGAATCTCATCTTATTGAAAACTTTTCCACAACAAAAGAAATCACCAACATAGTGAAAACCCAGCACACAGTGAGAAAAAATTATAGCTAGTTGTCCCTCCACTGAAGGCCTTGTATCTAGAAAATATAAATATTTGAAAAAAATCGGACCTCCCAAATTTAAAGACCTGATCAAAAAAACAGACACCTGAGATTAATACACACTTCTCAGATGCAGAAATACAAATGACAAATAAGTATATGAAAAAAACTTCAATATCATTGATTATTTGAGAGATACAAATTAAAACAACACTGAAATTCCATCTCCAGAAAGGATGGCTATCATCAAAAAAGCAACTGATAACAAATGCTGGAGGAACTGTGGGGAAAAAGGAATCCTTGTCCAATGTTGGTGGGAGTGTAAACTGGTGCAACCACTGTGGAAATCATAGTGGAGATTACTCAAAAAACTAGGATAGAGATCTCATTCAGTTCACTTGTTTTCCTTCTAGGTATCTTCCCAAAAGAATTAAAAACATCATATCACAGCAATATATGTGCTTGCATGATAATAGTAATTTGTAATAACTAAATTGTGGAAACAACCTAAATGCTCATCAACTGAGAAATGGAAAAAAATATGTGGTTTTTCTATATAATGGAGTAGTAATCAGCTATAAAGAAGGATAAACAGGACACTTTTATAGGTAAATGGATGCAACCCGAGACCATACTCATAAGTGAAACAAATCAGACCCATATGTATAAACATAGCACTTTTTCACTAGTATGAGAAACTGAACGAGTAAATAAGATCCAAAATGTACAATATATATTGTGAACTGGGAAGAAACTGTTGAAAAGAAAAAACAATCTGTGTTGGGAGAAAGGGGAAAGGTAAAAAGGGAAAAAGAAAAAATACCTAAGTGTATGCAAGATAGTTAAGATACTTATACAGTTAGTTTCTCTTAGCTCATTGAAAAGAAAAAGTTTGTACTAATATTCTTTACACAAGATATCCCTAAATCTATACTCTGAATAACTCCTACAAAGACAATACATAATGTATTATTTTAACTGTCTTACTAATCCGCTTGGAAATCCTATTTTATTGTTATTTTTTCTCTTTAAAATAAAAAAATGAAACTGAAGAACAATAAAAATTCTTCAAACAAAATCTAAGAAAGTCTTCACCAGCTCACCAGAAAAGATAAGTTTTAGTAAAAAAAAAAAATTAATGAATATATGTGTGTGTGTATTTAGAAATCTTTACCTATGTAAGTAAATTAAGAGTACTGGAAATGAGATAAATAAAAGTATTATTTTAATTAGTATAAAAACTAATTGACTGTCTAAAGGGAAAATAGTAAAAATGTATAGTGCACTTTATAATATTTGTGGAATCAAACTATATGACATCAATACCATAAAGACAGAGAAGAAAAGTGAAATATTTTGTTTAAAAATTTTTATGCATTATGCTATATTACTTGAAAGGAGTTTGTGCTGTAAACCATCACTATTTAAAAAGACTAATAAAGTCATGATAGAGATAAAGCAGAATGATAAAAGAAGGCAAAGAAAAAATGAGTAAAGTATTAGAAAATCACACAACAGAAAACAACAAGAAGGTATGTTTAAATTCAACTTATCAACAATTAAATTATAGGATCTTAACATCCAATTAAGACAAACACATCAGATTGGATTTTAAAAAACAAGACATTCTATTAGAAACCTACCTTAAACATAATATATAAGTGGGTTAAAAGTAAAGAGATATAATACACCAACCGAACACAACCAAAGAAATTTTGGCTGCTATATTCATACCAAAGACATTTCAGAACAAATTATATTGCCTAATATTTTTCAAATTAGAAAATGAAATCCAATCATACATGCAAGGGATTGTGAATAAATGGAGTTTATCTTGAATCTACAAAGTTTCTCAGTTTAGGAAAGTAAATCCATATAATTAACCATGTCAACAAACTGAAAACTAAAAATCAATAGAGAAAAAATTGATAAAATTCAATATCACATCATAATAATTGCTCTCAGCCCCATAAGGCACACACACACACACATACACACACAAAAGAATATCCATTGGAAAAAACATATACACATCATGATTGTTCACATTTTAAAAATCCCAAATAATCCTGCATTAGCTTTCCCATTGCTGGGGTATAATATCTACAGGTCACAGTAAGCTTACTTTAGCCCATGGGCTCAGGAGATTCAAAATAAACTGGTAGTCTCCAGGCAAGAACAACACAATGAAAGGATAGTGCTTAAAGTTGCTTAATTTATGGTAACCAGGAAGCAGAGCAAGGGAGCAGTGCTAAAGTGAAAGGGGCAAGGGATCAGATACAGTACCCAAGGTCACACCTCCAGACCCATCCAGATACACCCAGGAGTGCGCTCTACCAATTCGTCAGGCAGCTCCAAGATCAATGAAGTTGATACAATCAAATTTAGCCATCACAAATCTACAACAACAGTACTAGCATTAACATATAATCTTAGCAAGATCATAAGATATAGAACGAATATGCAAAGCTAGATTTTATTTTCTTAATACAGAAAAACATTAAAAGTAGACATAGTTGTGGAGTACTATGTTATGTTTCAATACACATATATAATATGCAATACAATAAGTCCCCAATTTAGGAAAGTTGCATTCCAGGAGAATGTAAGTCAGATACATTAGAAAGTCAGCAGAGTGAGTCTTACACAACTTTGACAATAACATATAATGTCTATTGCTTTGTACTTCCTAGCAGGCTCCTCCACACTACCACTGCTTTTCCTCTCACAACCAGATATCATGAGCTGTGGTTGAATGCACTGTACACTGTTCACTGTGGTTGTTACAATAAACACAACTGTGACAATGTCCAGCAGACACTTGAGCTACTGCCATGACTTGTTCACACCTATGAATGTTTGTAACATAATGTCCATTCACATCTATGAAAGTTCACAATCAAATGTTTGAAAATCAGGGTCTTACTGCATTTAAAGTAAGCAAAACATACCTGTCTCCTCAAACATTTATTATTTCCTTATGTAGAAAACATCCAAAATCTTCTAGCTTTTTGGAACACATAGTACATTATCATTATTCACAGTCACCATACTGTGCAATGGTGCACTTAAACTAGTTACTCCTTTCTAAATATAACTTAGTATTCATTGATCAGCTGCTCTTCTTCCCTCCATAGCTCCTACTCTCCCTGCATCAGGCAACCACCATTTTATACTCAAGGTTTATGACATGGGTCCCAAACCCTTGGGTACTGGGCCACGGTCTGTTAGGAAATAGGCCACACAGGAAGAGATGATTGAGTACCAGGGCCACCAAGAAAAACTTCATTTGTTATTGACAGCCATGGCACATCACTCAAATTATTGCCTGAACCCTGCCTTCTACCACATCACTCACAACACTAGATTCTCATTAAGAACATGAATCTTACTGTGAACTACATTAAGTCATCTAGGTTGTGTACCTTTTTTTGAGAATCTAATGCCTGATGATTGAGGTAGATCTAAAGCAGTGATACTATTACTGGGGTGTGGCTGCAAATACAGATTAATATTAGCAGAGAGATTTGACTAAATGGAGATCATAAGAAATCAATTGCTTGCAGATTTGTATCAAAACTCTATCAGTGCCAGGGGTTTAGCTCAGTGGCATAAGTGCCTGTCTGGCAAGCATGAGGTCATGAGTTCAATCCCCAGTATGGGGAAAAAAAAAAACTCTATCAGTGAGTGGCACGTGATAATTCAGCTGCCTCTAGTAGTTGACTCTATAAAGGAAAGTGAGTCAATGTATTTCAATTGCACAGCTGAAACTGGAGGCAGGCTTTAAGTTAGAATCTGACATCTGGGGCTGGGGATTTAGCCCAGTGGCATAAGCACCTGCCTGGCAAACAGGAGGTCATCAGTTTGATCCCAGGTACAAAAAAAAAAAAAAAAAAAAAAAAAAAAAGAATCTGACATCTGCTTTAGTTTGTGTATGGCCTGTACACTATTTATTAATTTTATCTATAAATGCCTTTTTCCTATGCTGAACACTTGTCTCGGTCACAGTTTTTCTCCCCTACTCTGCTTCCTGTTTACCATAAATTAAGCAACTTCAAGCAAACTCTCAGTAAATGACTAAAAACACAAATGTCAGAATGTTCTTTGAAATGAGTGAAAGACTCAGTGTTGAGGGAGCAGAGGACTCTAGGACTGACAACCAAAAGAAAGCTGCATTCAAAACACAGTTTCAAAGGATCTACTTTAATTGTGTGTTCTTTGTAACAAGTGATTCATATTCTCCAAGCCTGCTTAGGATAATATGTGGCAATCCACTATCTAGCAAAGTCATGAAACTTTCAAAACTGCTTCGTCTCATGGAGACCAAGCCCCTGCATTAAAAGACAAGACTTTGCCATTTCCAAAAGAAAATAAAACTTCTAGAAGAAAGCATACACAAGAAGTCCAGATGGC
This sequence comes from Hydrochoerus hydrochaeris, assembly GCA_004027455.1. Classification (NCBI taxonomy): domain Eukaryota; kingdom Metazoa; phylum Chordata; class Mammalia; order Rodentia; family Hydrochaeridae; genus Hydrochoerus; species Hydrochoerus hydrochaeris. Next base: position 36,215 of record PVLA01013242.1, read on the forward strand.
TGATCAGTGAGGAACAAAGTACAAAGCCTCCCGGAAGAAACAACTCATATGCCAGAATAAAGCACCCTGGAGAGACCCAGAAAGAGGGAGATGGATCCTCTTGACACAGGAAGAAATTAAAACATAAAAAAGCTCATCAAATACATCAGAACTACAACTGAAACAACTAAAAATTATGGGACACAGCATGTTTGCAGTGAGCCGCCAAGTTTGCGCCAGCTCGAATCCACGTCAGCCAGCAGAGCTGCCCAAACTCATTCCCGCCGCCACTCACAGGAGCCACAGCAGCACTGAAGTCAGGGGTTGGTGAGCCCAACAGAGAGCAGAGCCTCCAAAGGGACCTTCATTAATCCACGGTCAGTGCTGGGAATGAGACTCCCCCACCATGAGAAGGACATGACCAAATGGGTGACATGATGGAATAGGGCAGGAGGAGCCTGAACTGGGAGCGACAGTGACTTCAGTTGGTTGCTCCCTCCCCATAGCAAATTTGTGGGATTTGCTTGGACTGGACTGCACCCCTGGCCGGGACCCAATGAGCCATCCCAAATTGATTCCTTGTGCCTTGCATGCACTAACCAGGTGATGGCCCCTGAAGTTTGACTGGCCCAGTGGGGAGGGGCAGGCATACACAGCCACTGCTTACACCTCAGTGACAAAAGCAGTCAGGAGAGGGCGGAGGTCCTGCGCCAGCATGCTTCGGAGGAAACATGGCCAACAGGGAAAGGGGCTGGGACCTGCACTGTAACCTGTGTGGAGGAAGCTAGGACCATGACAGGAGAGAGAGGCAAGAGCAGGCCCCCAGCCCAGAACCCTGAGAGTACTGATCCAGGAGAGGGAGAAACAAGGGAGACTGAGGGCAGCAAACACTCAACATCAGACACGGCTTCAATGGACATTAAGAGATATCTTTGGGACGCTGTAGATGAACTCAAAACTGAAATATTAAATCAGGTAAAGCAAGATATGAGTAGAGTAATAAAAGAAATGCTCTCAGGAAGCATCTCTCAGGAAGACACAGATGGTAGAAGGGAGGAACACAAAAAAAGGAGAGAAACATTTGATAAAGAATATAAAGAAAATACAGAATACATGAAGCAGATTCAAAGAGACTACCAGGAAATTAAAAACTCCATTGAAAGCTGGCAAAACTCCTTAAAAGAAACTAAGGATAGACTACCAAAACTTGAAGAGAAGTTTGCAATGTGTGACCATGAAAGGAAAGATCTCTTAAAAATAACAAGGAAACAGGCAGCAACAATACAAAGGCTAGAAGATGACAAGAGAATCTACAATTTAAGAATAACAAATGTGAATGAAGAAGCAGGAATACATATAGGTGAATTACAAAGGCTATTCATGGAAATAATTAAGGAAAACTTCTCAAGCATGGGAAAAGAAAATGACAGTTGGTTATGTGAGGCATACTGAACTCCAGCCACCTACAACCAAAACAGAGCTACACCCAGACATATAATAATCAAGACACCAGAAATTCAGTATAAAAACAGAACATTAAAAGCCATCAGAGAAAAGAAACAGATTACCTATAAAGGAAAGCCCATCAAGTTCATGGCTGACTTCTCGACACAGACCATCAGATCAAGAAGAGCTTGGAGTGAAATATTCCAAGCCCTGAAAGAAAATAACCTCCAGCCCAGACTGATGTACCCTGCAAAACTGTCACTAGAAATTAATGAAGAAACAAGATGCTTCCATGACAAAGAGGAACTGGGGGAGTTTGTGACCACCAATCCAACCCTACAGAGAATACTGAAGGACATTCTAGAGAGAGAGAAAAAAATACCAGGATTTTAGGAACAGTGGCAGAAAGGCCTCCATGAGTGGGGCAGGCAGTAGAATGAAGGAGAAAACTAGACAAACAAAGGCAGAAAAATA